>JAQFZW010000146.1:0-102774 GCA_034687055.1 Heteromurus nitidus | reverse complement strand
TACGTACTACACTCATTTTATAGAGCACGAAATTTTCTACAATAATATGCAAAAATATCCTGAAAATTTCACTGCGACAGTGGCGAAATTGACCTGTGAAATTGTCTGAATTCGGGCCGACGCACAAAATTAAAACCCCCTTTGCATAAATTACATAAACAGGGGGTATGCTATCCGTCATGAACAAAGGTTGTTTTGCAGATTGTTGACACGACCACCGTTCATCGTTCTCGCAATGAATGCGCGCTGTGATTATGTATTTTTTCTCGTATGTGCATCTGCTGCAGGTGTAGACCGCACAAAGCTTTGTGCATTTTCTAGAAAAAAATTGGTGATCCTGAATCAGTTAAAGATTACGGAACGGAGCATTGTTGGGAAGTTTTTGCGTAGGTTTGCTGATGGAAAGTGAAGTAAGTCGAAGTTAAGTTAACTACGAATTAAATTTAAACTATTGAAGTACGCTGTGCGCATCGTCTCTGGGACTGATTAGATCGAAGAATTCAGGTAAAGTAATTAATTGCTTTGGAATTCGAATAAAAATTATTTTTGAGAGAAGTTCAGTACGTAAATAATTATTGTTAATGATTTGTTTGACTGTGTACTATTGCTCGCCACTAGTCATATGCAACCGGTCTTGGATCACTAATTATTACTCAAGTTGTTTCAGTATATACCTCTTCTTTTTATCAATCATTGTCATGCTTTGATTTATTTATGATTAAGTTCTTGCTTGTGTGTCTGCTGTCTGTTAAAAATGTCTTGAAAACGGTGTGTATATGTTGCTTGATTGATTGCTTTCATGATTCTGTTGTCAGTTGACAATAAATTCTGTTTTATTAACTCATGAAGGTAGGTAGGCCTTACAACAAAACGGTCTCCAGATTCCAGATCAGGCCACACGTAGTAGTCGCCTTCCAATTGTTGAGTGAGACAAATACCGGCTCGGACATCGGAATGAAGAAAAATCCATTTGCAGCTTGTTCCAAGTCGCAAGATGGGCAAACTCACGGGAGTGGAAGTTCCGAGCCTGGTGGAAGTGAAGAAGTGCTCCTACGTTCGCCTGGGGAGTATGTAAGTTTTGTGCATTGCTAATAAACAGTAAAAGCATTTTAATAACAATTTAAGAAAGCGTTTGGAAGGAGGCACGTTCATCATTGTTTGGGTTCCCAACAATCGTCTCCAAACTTTGGAAGGGAATTAAGCACAAAGCATGAAAACTGTTGAAAACACTGACTGCGTAACCGTAATCTGTTGAAAATACTGATAATCCGTTTATTGATTTGCAACTTCGTAGTCGCGCAATCGAGTGAATCTAGAACGAGAGATTGCACTGCTCGCTCTAAATGAAACTACCGAAAAGTATCTGGATCGACTTAATGCCTTAACCGACCGAACTGGAATGCCTGTAACTCAAGAAAATGGCCAAAGACGCTATGGACCTCCATTGGACACGGTTACAGTTCCACCGCGAGGTAGGAATTGCAAAATATGATTATGTGCTGTATATTTGCATTGCTGGGAAGATGCAATAACTTTACAACTTTATGGTCATCTTGTTATGTACATGGCTTATTCATATTTTTCAATTCTGCGTGTCTGCAGGATCTGAAGTTTTCGTAGGAAAGATGCCACGGGATTGTTTTGAAGCTGACATCGTTCCAATATTCGAAACGGTCGGTCGGATCTACGAACTTCGTTTAATGATGGATTTCAGCGGAACTAATCGAGGATATTGCTTCGTACATTTCTTTTCACCGGTGGATGCGGATCGAGCCGTTCGAGAGTTGAATAACTTCGAAATTCGTCCTGGTACGTAATCATGTCCGTTTGGAAATCAATCATTTATGGTTTTGGAAGTAAATGAGCATAACTGTATGTTTCAGGACGTTTTATTGGAGTTGTGAAATCTGTGGACAATTGTCGCCTTTTTATTGGTGGAATACCCAAGAATAAGACTGAATACGCTATTCGCAAGGAAGTTGATAAGATTACTGAAGGAGTAGTCAAAGTTATCGTGTATCCATCGTTGGAGAAGTTTGAGTTTAATCGTGGATTTGCATTCGTGGAATACGAAAACCATAAGTAAGGATTCAAAGTAGTAGTAGTAATTCAAAGTAGTACTGGAATTATGCCATTTGAATGAAAATGCATAATTTCACAATGACCTTGTACTTATACTTGTTAACACGAAGTACATTATATGATTTCATTTGTGCTCATTGCAGGACTGCAGCTATGGCCAGGCGCAAATTAGTTCCCGGAAAGTTGCGAATGTGGGGTCATGAAATCGCAGTTGATTGGGCGGAGCCTGAACCAGAGGTATTAAATAGTATAAAATATAAGTGGACGTTTTTGTTAAGAATTAATTCTGTGTAGCTATTTTCAGGTACTGATGTAAACATATGCTTACAATTATTTTGTACTAGGTGGAGGTGCTTTATGTTCGGAACATAGGTGCCGACATTACCGAAAAATGGATTTGCGATTACTTTAATCTGATCTCCGAAAATGGAGTGAAGAGCGTGAGGAAAGTAAGGGACTATGCCTTTGTAAATTTCTTCTCGCACTCGCAAGCTGTAATGGCAAAAACATCAATGGAAAACGAAATGGATGATACCAGCTCCAGCTTCAAAGTGCACTGGGCGAAATCTCCAGATAAGAACAAGAATTTTCAAAAGAAGGGGAACAAGATTCGATTCGAATTTAATTTGAAGCCCGATTCTGTGGAATCTTCGAGATTTCGTACTCATCAAATAAGATTTGGACAGAAGGATCAGTCAAACATTTGGGGACACTGGGGACAGTCGCAGCCTTTTAATGCTAACCAATGGAATAATAAATCGGAATTTCAAACGAAAAATGAAAGTAATGGCTGCTCTTTGTTTGGAAATGAAAATGAGACAAATGCAAACGGATGGAATGTGAACAGAACTTGGATGAATAATTCCCCTTATCAATTATTTGCTGGATCTGGATATCAAAATTCTATTAATACGTATGCAGGATCTAACAATGCGAATTACATCGCAACTGCTGCTGCTGGGTTGTACGGCGGGTTTGGTTACGAGAAGGAGAACGGGAATAATTCTGGGATGTGGACGCCAATTAATCAGAATGATCAGCGGTACAATGGAGGAAATAATCCTTGTAGCCGTTATTATTAGCTTCTTTCTTCATTAGGTTCTAAAGTCTATAATGTAGGTTTAGCTTTTTGTTTGTCTAATTTTTACTGTTCTGCCAAGGCTTGTTTCTACTAGTTTTTCTTTTTGACTACCACGGGTAGAATATAATGTTAACTGAATCTAAAATGATCTCGACGAAGCAAAGTTGACTGAAAATTCCTGATTATGGTTTATGATGTTTTATGTTTTACTTGAATATATGTAATATGTAAGTTGATTTAGACGTTGATGAAGAATTGAATGTAATTGGTTAGAAAGAATGGATTGAGGTTCGTTAGTTTAGTACTATTTACGTATGTGCATGTGAATGCATTTATTTTTAATAAATAATACTATCTGTTTAATTAATCTTATTTTTACAAAGCTGTTATAATTTACAACGTTGGTACATAAAAATCACAACACAGAAAACTCTGACACGTCATCAAACTTAAGTTTTAACTTATTTCGTAGTTTACTCCAAAATTTCATCACCGGTAGGTTTAGTAACTTATCTGTAGAATATTTGCAGACGTCATTGTAACTTTCCGCACACTTCTTTTTCCCGAACAGCGTTCCACTATCAGCTGCACTCGAATACATACTGAACAATGATGACCCGTAGGTTCCGTTGACTGGAACGCTCTTCACTACATCAGCCATTGGATCTTTTACTTTCTCTAATATAATATCAGACAAAGGAAAAAAGTCACTTGGGTCGGCTGCAAATTCGCAAACTGCTCGTAGTTGGCATGCTCTCTCCGGTATCTGGAACAGTGCATAATAATGAGCTTAAATGTATCAAGTGTCTAACTAGTAATTGCACAAGAATATTAGAACGACAAACTTACATTAATTAGTTCAAAGTATGAAGAAATTTGGTCAACTTGTCTTTGCAGCAGTGGATTATCGTCAGGGGTGTAGTTTGTATCTAAATTTGACAAGCTTCGTTTTCTCCTCCAGTTATTAAATAAATTTGTCATTGACGGTAGCACGACTGTGATTGGAATGACTACAAGGAAACCTACATCTACGTTCGCCTCAGTGTTCCAATAAATATAACGTTTTTGACGTGATCTTCCAGACCGTTTAGCAGTCCCCAGGGAAAGTTCCTCTTCAAATAGCTTATATTCATCGTCAAAGTTTAGATGAGGGTAACTTTTGAGGGAGTGGATTTCATCTTCCCCAATCACAGGGAAATAATCTCCTCCCTTTAGAGCTCGAGTGCATTGTACAATTAAAAATATCACTGCTCCCGTTAAGCCTATTCTATAAACCCTACACGGATCAAAACTCATTTTCGACGAAATTTGCGCTGAACTTGCTTCAAAATTCTTCAGCGGACTGAGTGGGTGAAAATTTGTTCTTTGTTCGACTTTAAGTATTTATACAGTGAAATCGAGGTTACATTTACATAGTTCGACTGTGTTTGTTATGCCCAGCCAAAAAAGATTCTATTATTGTATGAACTAGCTCGTGAATAGTTCTTCGTGTGAATGCGATGCATAATGCATGCAAAAGAAAAGAAAGAAAATTGCTAGAAATGTATTTGGAAGAGGAACTGAACTCTTGAGGTTTCAAATACTGTCTTCAAGAAAATCTACTAAGCCAATGCAAAGTATATATTAAAATTAACATTCTTTGTAGTACTGAACCAAGCCGAGGATGAGAAAGGTATAATTAATCCATAACCATTCAAATGCAAAAGGGTTCGCACAGCAGTGTGTAAATCAATATTCATAGCTTTGTAAAAGAGTTCATATAAATTCAAAAGTGATTATTTACTTTTACTCAGCTTATGGATAACATATCATCACGATATAGATACTGACGAGTAGCATTTGTAAAATCCGTCACTCGCTGTCGTGTGGCGGGTGGCAATCTTCACTTCCTTCAATTCAACAGTCCCGAAATCATGATCACCGAATTTCTGTAACAAAATTTTAGATCAAGTCTTCCATAGCCTAATCTCAACTCATTATCCTTATGCTGATTGCTTGTTACTTTCTCACCTTAAATAGCGAACGAGCGTCAAAAGATTGCTTATAAGTGTCCTCATTTCTTCTTCTGCCTTGATTTCCTTGCCTAGCATCTGAGTTAGAGGTAGAAGAAGTGTCTTGACTCCGATAGCGAGTGTTGATAATTGTGCAGTGCAGCTTAACTTTCTCTCCTCTTGTCTCTTTTCCCAGACCTGAAAGTAGGTGTAATTGTAAAGAGGAACATTCAAAATTTGAAACCAATTTGTGAAATATTAAGTGCATATTTGTTTTATTTTGAATGTATCAAACTAGCAGACCTTGTTCAGCAAATTTATTTGCAATAAGATCAGCAATTTTTTGAACAATATTTGTGTCATCCGAGGCTGTACATTTAGCGTATAGAACGTCTGTTTGGGATGGATCATCGTTCATTACATCTAAACCTTTTAATTGTATTTTCAGACTTTTGTTGTCGCTAATCTGCCTGTTAGAACAACAAAAAAGCATTTCAAATGAAACAAATTAGCTTTGCACTGACTCAGTTCTCTCTCTATCTATATATATATATATCTATATCTATATCCATATCTATATCTATACCAATATCTATTTAAGGGTGTATAGAGAATTATAATTACCTGATATCGCTTTGCAAATGTTCTAAAATCTCAGCCGCGCGACGACGTTCCCTCTCATCCAACAAAATTAAAACACATATTGTCAAATGCAGTTTATTTGGATCCAGGAAAATTTGCTTATCTAGGCCCCTCGAATTTGCTCCACATTCCTCTAAACTTTTCTCCTAAAGAAATGAACACATCACCAACTAATCAACCTCACTGCTACAAGGGTTTCAAATTCTGCTTCCTACAAAATGCAAGTTGGAAATACCTGAAACTCTTTTGCCTTCTCAACCACAGACGCGTTGGGCGCAACAGGAAAGCATAAAAAATGGGTGGCATCACGTTTGAATCGAGCATTTGAAGCAATTCTTTCCAAGCTTTTATGAGCCATCCTTACATTACGCTCAGTTTGAGCCCTGACCACTACAAAAGACCAACAAAAACGAATACAAAATTAGTAACTTACAGAATGTTCAAAATCTGAAAATATTTATATGCGACCTTAGCCTTACCAACATCTCCCTTTTCATTTGGGCGTGGAACAAATATCCTCGCTTGAGTTTCCGCCTCAATTCGTTTCTTCACAGCCCCTTTAAACCCAATAATTTGTGGGAACAACGATGAAGGTATACTGCAAATAACTTTGAATCCGCCCTCTTCTCTAATAACTTCAACGTCTCCCGTCCCACTAATGCATCCAGGGTCGTCATCCCGGTTTCCTTCATCCCCTCCAGTCCCATCATTGCCATCTACATGAAATCACAATATTATCACTATTAAAATGCATTTATACTATAATTTTCCACTAATTAAATACTTACCACTTCCAACTTCCACCTATCTATAATAATTGCCTATTTAAGTACCTTCAAACTCATTTACTTCCACATAAGGAGCCAGCCTCTTCCCAGATTTACTCCCGGGCAAGTCTTCCTGAACCGATGATGTGTCATCCGGGATCCAAGATCCTTCCACATTCGGATTATTCGAAGGATTCACTCGATAACATCGATTTCCTATCCAATACACTTCCGGTTTCAAAACTTCCATTTTTTCTCCAAACCAAATCTTCAAATCCAGCTGCACGATTTGCACGTTTTGATTTGCTACAAAAATCTCACCTGGTGCTTGTTATTCAATTCAGCTGACACTCTGACACATGTCAAAAAAGACGTCAGGTGAGTGTTATGATTTGCGATGCGATGCATGAAGACGACTGCATACACGTGAGAGTAGTCTGTGGTGTGGGAAGACTATGCACAAGGAGAGTACTCCAACTGTTCCACTTTATACGGTCCGGTTTGGGGTGGCGAGAGCGGCAACGAGTGGCAACGACAACAAAAATATTGTTCTCTTGTGCAACGAAGAAGTGCGAGCCACAACACCACACTTCACTTCACACTTCCTTTGTGTTGAGACGTGAGACGTGAGAGAGGAGGCTGTATTTTTTGGAGAGTGTATATAAACACATTTACTTCCTTTTGGAACAGTCAACAGTGTTCCAAGTTCCAGAGTTCTGTGCTTCCTTTATTCCAACATATACAATCCAGTTCAGTCCGTGTTCGGGTTGGTGTTCCATAGTTTCATCTGATCGTGGAAATTAGGGAGATTTCATAGTCTATTTTTAGGAGAGTGCAGAGAGGAATCTTTCTTCATCTCCTCCGTGTGTCCGTCGTCCTTCACTCTTGATTGTACTCCTCTGCTCCAGACTCCAGCTTCTACAAATTCAGTAAGTTTTAAACGTATTTTTATTCCAAAGCGCTTGGTAATGTTTACCTTACATTATTATTATCATTCATGATAACTCAGCAATAAAAGTGGAATTTCATTTTGATTAGGTTTCATGTCACGCTGGAGGAGGGACGAATTTAAAGTTTATGTTGACGAGACGGAGAGGTGAAAGGGAACAGTCCATAATTGTGGACGACCGTCAGTCATGGATAATTTTTCAAGCTATGGGAAATTGAGTATAGCGCAGCAGTCGTCAGCGAATTCGATGGGGTTATATTCTGGAACAATCCCTGATGACGCAAAGCGAGGAAGACGCTCTCATGACAGTCAAAATCACCCTTTTGTGTCGAGGGATCGGGGAGGAGGAGGTGCTTCAGGTACAGATAGTTTTGATGGGGGGCTAGGAGGGAACAGTAGTAGAGTTTCGAGTTCGTCGGCAAGTCATCGGTATTCTGGTGGAGCGTCTGGGACAGAAAATCCAGCATCGGCTGTCATGCGGAAATACATGGTCTCTCTTTATAAAAATACTGTGGGACAAGGTTAGCGAATTAAACGAATCTTAAGTATATTTATTATCTATTGTGCTTAGTGCTGAAAAACTCTAAATCGTGAATTTTTAATGCTATCACAGATCCAGGTGAAAAGGCTATGGAAGATATTGCTGCTTTTATCCAAACTGAGCCGGATAAAAGGAATATTGGAAATGAAACCAGATGGATGGAGAGGCTAAAACTTCATTTGATCAAGCAAGGACGAGGGACGGAGTCCAAACGTGTGGTAGAGTTATACCAGAAATTGAAAGGAATGGTATGAAATTTTGTCAAGTGTTTTTTAACTTCTTCCATATTTCATTGATCGTGAGTGGTTGGAATAATAATAAAAAGGTTGTTTCACGTATTCTATGTAATGATTCTTGTTTTCCAGTCCATTGTTAAAAATCGCGAGGCAATCATTGGATTAATGTACAATTTATTCGATAAAGAGCAAACGAGGGCTATCTTGGCTGCTAAAGCTGTATCGAAGAAAACAGTGTCGGAAAGTGGATCTTTGAAACATGTTCGTTCTGTGGATGAAATCTTTGGAAGTGGTGGCCAAGGCAGTGTGCCCTGTGCTAAGACTGAACGCGTTATTGTGAAGATAAGTAACGTCACAACAGCTACTGGGAATGGTCGTCCAACGACTGCCCCTCAGCCGGACGTTAAGGTAAAGATTACTGATAAATTGAAATATTTAAACCAAGAATGAAATTATGGAACTAGCTTTTTTATTCATATTTATTCATGATTGGGTTTGTTGACAGCCAAGGAACTGCTACGTTTCGCAAGACTTAGATCACACACCTGTCCCTAGACTACATTGTTCGTCAGACAACCTTTTAAACGACGATATGACCAGCGATACCAAGGTCCCTTCGTTGGGTAAACATCGAGATGGGGGAGTCGGAGTAGTTACGAACAGAATACGAAACTGGGATGCACTGAATCAGCCAGAGCCTCGACAGCGCAATGGAGGAAACGCTGGTTTTAACTCAATTTCAACAATTTCCAAATTTTCGGATGAACAATCTCGCCTCATGGCCAGCTCGCAAAATACGGGAATTGATGCAACTCCGCAGAATATATTTTCTTCGACTCCTATGGAAGCATATGGGAGTAATAGACAAAAGCAGTTCGTAAACTTTCGCAAAATTCAGGAAACTCAATCAGGATCTCCAAGGTCTAGCCTGTCTCAAGGTGCAAATTCTGGAACTACACACACATGTAAGCCTGATGACATATGACCCCTTTGGTTTACAAAGAATTCAAGGTAGCGTAAACTTTTTGCAACCCGACATAAGTCTAAGCATTTGATTTGAATTTGCTCTAGTTGCCAATGCTAAGGGCATGGAAAGGGATTTAATCCGCGATATCGTGTTCGTTCTTCAAGGGATAGACGGGCAATTCGTTAAAAGCACTTCAAAGGGGACATTTGAAATCACTACCAAGGTTTGTTGTAAATCATAGTGATTAAAATATTTCTTTACATATACATGGATATCTCTATCCTAGTGTGATCATTAAAATTTGCACAATGTATGCAAAATGGTAAATCATGAGCATTTCATTTTATGTTTGTGATACCTTGTTAATGTTCATTGTTGTAGCAATTTGTCCACCCGTCTCTCCGACTGCAAACGTTGAAACTTTGTGAACTGGGGTACTGTTACACAAAAGTTAGGAACTATTGTGAGAAATCGACAACCGGATTAATAGCCCAAGGTTTCAAGCATGCTATTGAAAAAGAGCTACAGGAATTTTACAGACTCTTAGCTGTCATTCAAGGACGGGTATGTGTGTGTGATTCTGTAACATTAACCTGGACTAAATCTGAAATTAGGGTGGATTACTACAGAGTGTTGTGTGATTTGTAAACAGATCCAGCAAACGATCGTCGATACGCCATTAAGTGAGGATCTACCAACGAACCGGTCGGGAGACATGACCATGTTAAAACTCGGAATATGGCTATTTGAATGTCGCCCAAGACTACAAGTGTTAGCTGGGATGGTAGAAGGATGTGACTCCAAGAGGGGTGGAGACTTATGCTCCGTCATTCATAGATATACTCAACATGGCGATCCGCTTGTCAGTAACTTGACTGTCTCGCTTTTGACGACGATATGTAAACCCCTTTATATTATGCTGAGCCAATGGATACTTTACGGCGAACTGGAAGATCCATTCAACGAATTTTTTATTGCTGCCGATCCTGTATGCAAGAAGGAGCAGCTTTGGCATCTGAAATATCGTATCAGGTACGTGAATATAACATTTGGAGTTGGAAATTCAATCCAACCTGGACTTTTTACCTGTTTTCAAAGCATTTAGGAAGTTGAATGAATCAGAAGATACACGGTTTTTAATATTTATGTTACAGGTCGGAAATGCTGCCTACTTTTATTTCAATGAAACAAGCGGAAAAGATCCTTGCCATCGGGAAAAACATTAACTTTCTTAAAGAAATTTGCAACAATACAGACGGGTTTGATGGACGATATGAAATTAAAGCATTACTGGAGACTGGAGAAGGTATTGTTCTTTCCCATCAATGTTGCTCTGCGTACTATTGCTCTAAAAACTTCTTACCTAAACTTGTGCTTTTATCTTTCCAGTGGAGTGCCTATTTTTGGAAGGGAATAGTTCATTGCAATATGCTATTGAGATGTCGTATAAAACAACATCAGAGAAAGTTTTGAAAGTATTAATCGATGATTCAAGGTTGCTTGATCACTTGAAGGCGATTAAGAAGTATCTTTTGCTTGGTCAAGGAGATTTCATTCAGTATTTCCTGGAGCTAATACAGTAAGAATTTCAGTCCTTTTTAAAATTGTAAATTATGCTTCATAAGTTTGATTTGAGAATTAATATAATTGTGACACAATTTGCAGAGATGAACTGAGTAAACCTGCCTCGAAATTATATAATCATAATATATCTGCTATTCTGGAATCTGCTGTGCGTGCCACCAATGCGCAATTTGAAAACGAAGACATTTTAAGTCGATTAGATACAAGGATTCTTCCTACGAGTGATAAAGATCTTGGATGGGATGTATTTTGCTTAGATTACAAGGCACATGGGCCAATTGGAACAGTACGTACAAATATACTAGCGCATATTCATATAATTAGCTAAAACTGCTTGATAAGCAAAAATGCTTAATCGTGGTCCAGTTGTTTCTTTCATCTTGAGTTTAACTGAATGATTTTCATGTGCTCTGTTTTGTTTGTTAAATCAGGTTCTTACCGAAGACATTATGAACGGATACAATAAACTTTTCAATAGTTTGTGGCGCACAAAACGCATAGAAATAATACTATCCACGCTATGGAAAAATCAGACGGTATTGTTCAAATACCTTCGCTTGATTCCAGGTATTTTAATTTGTGAAAAATCTTACTTTATAAATTTTAAAACCATACAAAGCTATTGCTTAGGACAAATGTTTTTCTCTATTATTATAGAACTCGCGCCAGTGCTTCATAGATCTCAGCTCCTGATTTCTGAAATGATACACTTCGTCCATCAAACACAGTATTACATTATGTTCGAGGCAACAGAGTGTGCGTGGGAAAGACTAATGGAAGAAGTAAGGGCGCTTTGACGTTTATTCTGTTACTAATAAAAAATACGAAAATACCTACGAAATTCTGTGAAAATAGAATTAAACTGATATACTTAATAACAACTCTGTAACGAATTCTGTAGGTGAACAAGTCGTCTGATTTGGATGAAGTGATCAAAGCGCATCAGAAGTTTCTGGACACGATTTTCAAGCGATCGCTACTTGATATTGAAAGTCGCGAACTACTAAATCAGTTACGTGGAATATTTGATAGTGTTCACGAGTTGCGACTCTTTTTACTTGATTTCAATGACCGCGTTGAGGTGGAAGTAAATCACAGAAAAAACTTGCAGCCGAACACAGAAGATGTTCGTGTTGCTCAAAGACAGTTTTTTTCATCTTTTGTCATGCAAGCGAAAGGAAAAATAGAGACTCTTTATACCACCACACAGGTATATATATACTCTACAACGTGAACGCGAAAATTAGAACAAAAGCTTATTTCTAATTACATGTATTATTTTCAGGATCTCGTGCGTACTTTTCTACTTGTATTGAATCGTCAACAAGATTTGACTTTACAATGTCTAAGTTTCCGCTTGGACTTCAATGAATATTATCACCAGAAAGATTCACGACTCAGCCAACCGCTTACGTTTCAGCACCGACGTTTGTCTTCCAGCGCATTTACCCCCTTGAATATGTCAGGTTCATTTACCGGAGTCAACGGTAGTCCCCTCATGACTTCTATGTCAATTCCAGAAGTGCCCGAATGTTAAAAATGATAAATTATATTGCAAATATTTACCTTCTCCGGCCATCGCACACAATAGACAGCAATGCATTCAAAATAAAACTCTCACCCTCGTATTTGCAATGGCTAAAATCGCCCTAAACGAAGATACTCAAAATCTTAAAAATATGTCTATGTATAAATTGGATTTGAATGACTTACGTTTCGGTTAAAAGTGTGCCAAGAATAAAATCACTTAAATGCATGCCATTGATATTTTTCAGTATAATGAAGTGATTTTGATTAATGAATTAATGATAATGAATAATATGTTTACCGAAATGTTACGATTGTCGATTATTCTAACGATAAATTATTATTATTACAATTATTGCAAATGCCTACTTTGTTTCGTAAAATGTATGTAGTTTTTGGCAACTTGTAGGCAAATATTAAATCGATGAAAAACGTTGATATGCAAAATGAGTAGCGCTAGCTTGTATATTCGCGTGTTTACATCATGAGGATAAAGTATTTTTATTAGCAGACCGCTGTTCCATAAACATAAACTAAGTTCTTATTGCAAATTGGCTATTCAATACAATATGTCGCTATCTTTGAAAATTGACGGTATAATACGCTATTAACTAACGTTGGATTAACAAACATTGAACGAAATTAGTAAGGCACGGCACGGTTGTAACATATATATATATATATCAAAAAAATTAAACATCAGATTCTACACTTTTTGACCTAGAATATTCCACATTTATACTTGTAACTTTTAGTAAATTGTCTCCAATATCACCTTTCTTTTGAACGTTTGAAGAAAGCTCGTCGGTTTCAGTTTCATGCTCAGCATGGCACACTCTTCTAGGGGCATCTCCTACCAAATTTTGTTCCAAGGGAGTGGAAACTTTTTTGGAACTTATATCACAATTCGTTCTATCACTGAACCTAGCACCTTTAGAGATATCTGTTTCAGACTCCCAGTCATCACCTAACTTCCTATAACCCTGACTAATGGGATCAGCGTGGTTAATTTCTCCAAGAACGTTGGCCCCAACCCCAAATATACTAGAACTTCTATCGGATGCATTTTGTGACTCCTCTATTACCGACAATTTCTTGAGTAGATCGTGCCGTGGATCTTTTATCAGGGAATCTGTTTCTGTCGAGTCCTGCTTTCTATCTATCACCAATGCATTCCCTCTAATTGCCTTTTCTTCCAATGCAGCAGATCCTCCGGATCCAAGGGATCCAGTATCATGCTCTATGGAAGAAATAGAACCTTCTTGAGTATCTACAATCCGTGACTCAGACCTGGAACGACTAATGTCTGAAAACGAACCGTACGAAGAATCAGATTCTAAGACGCATCCAGAAGATATAGATGCAGAACTCGAAAACGCTGGATGTGTCCGGAAATAATTGTTAGGATCTTTGTTTGGTGACGGAACTAACAATTCAGGTGGAAGTTTATCCTTATACTCAAATCCTGGGGCTGTGGAAGGCTGACTAATTAGAGATTTTCTAATAACTCTTCGTGGCGTAGGTGTATCGGCTGTGAACGAGATCGTCGTAATGTCTACTCGCTTCCCTTTTGTTTCTTGCTGACGAGAAGCCTCCAGATTTCGTTTTTTAAGGGTGAGCACATCGTAAAAATCCGAATTTGAGTTGTTCTGGTTGATGGAATTGACCCATTTCTTGCGATCTTCGGCGTTTATAGACGCCACCGTGATTGTGTTATATTGACTAAGCACTGTGCTACCATTCGATAGCGTCTTGCAAGTTTTTATCACATCTGAAGACATCGTACTTGACGACCTTTTGAAGAGAATGAATGGGAATAGCTCATTAGTTTTACTATTCGTGATTTCCTTTGCATTGACATTTTCCAAAGGAATGATTCCTCGAGGGCTTTTGTCCGTCGTAAATTTAAAGTAGTATAGGCAGTTGTTGCTCAATATAAACCTGCAAATTGTAATTCATCCAGGAATAAATATTTCATAAATTCACGTCTGCTATTTATGCAATGCGATTTTTATACAAGCAGAATATTATTTTCATACCATCTTCGCTTCCATGTTTTATAGCCACCTTGCTTCCACAGCCATCCTGAAATTACATAAGAGATTCAGTATTACAAAATGGACTTTTTGTGCTAAAGTTTGCAATTCCGCACGTGCATATTTTAATGTTCCTAAAAGTATACTTTCTTACCTTCAATATTAGGATTGAAAAACGTCAGAACTAGATCGTTCGCATCTTCTGGAGGAATTTTAAACGGTTCTGTGAGAATTGAGTTGTACAGTTGAACTAGGAACGCTTTGTTTAGTGACTTTCCACAATCAACGTCTCTGTTCATTTGAATAAACCGTTCCACACTGGGCTTATCCTGTGAACGTACATAAACGGAAGTGTGATTAATGATTTCATAAAAATTTGATGCAATTCAGAAAGAGTGCATATCATCAAGATAAAAGTCTCACCTTCACACTTGGATTGTGTAGTGTCGTGTTGAGCATGATTATAGAATAGGAAAGCAGATAACAAGTATCTGTGCAACTGAATATCCCTGGATTGAGTACACAGTAGCGCTTTGCGAACGCCTCCATCATGCGGTCAATTTTTTGAGACTCTCCAGGTAGTCTGAAACTCCAAAGGAACTCCCGCAGAGCATGGACTAGATTTAGACCATTGAAGTTGTGGAGATCGAGGAAGGCCTGAAGAACTTCTTCGTTGAAGTCTATATGCTCCCCCATATACTTCCCAATGGCAGTTTTACTCAGTCCTTCTCCATATTTTAGGAACTGGAAATGCAGACAAGAGAATTTATGCATGTAATTATTTAAACTAAAAAATATTCATGATTGTTACTCTCACTGGAGAAAGTCTAGTCCTATAATCATGTGAATATTTGTATACCTTTGCCACGTCATCTGAAGTGTCCTGCACAATGTCGTGTTCTATTAAAAATTCTATTCCCTTCTTTGGATCTATATTAAACTTTTTTATTCCTTGAATCATTATCTTTGTTCGCTTTAATTCCTCCTCGGATTTCGTCGCTGTGTAATCAAAGTTAATGGGCTCGGATTCGGTGCTTTCACGCTGTCCCAGAGTGGGCGCTTTGAAGGTATCCGTTACAGAACTTCGTCTGCTGTCGTCATCCACGCTGCTACTGCTACTGCTTCGAACGCCAGGCTCGGTGTTGGTTAACATATTATCCTTATCCCTCCTCCCAACGCTCTCACAGAGACAATCCGTACTGCTCGCTATATTATGCGCGTTAATTGCTGTGCTGGATTTGGCAGACAATACCTCTGGATCAGGACTTCTGCCAACAGCTCTAGTTCTCATGAATTGTGTTGTTTCCCGTTTCTCAACCTCGAAATCCTGAAAACATCAAAAATAATTAAATATCTCTGAGGTTGTGTTCTCAACTAACTGGAATGTTGCTGCGCGTATATTATGAAGCATAGCGCTCTATAATAGTAGATTGTGTATCATTGTGGTAGTTTGTATCAACATAAAAGAATACTAATGTGTGCACGCATTAGTTGTGTCTGACAATTTCATGATCATGATTTGTTGAGGTACATTGCGAGTGACTCATCCTAGAATTCCTTGCCTGCTCCTGTACAGCACAGATTTTGTTTGGAAATTGGGTGTGAATCAACATGTTGATAATAATGTAATATGCACATAATACTTGTATAGTCTGACGTATAATATGCCATATCTACTCTACTGTGAAACAATTGGGGGCATCTTAATTAGTTCATCGCACATTAAATATTGAATTGCTTGAGTATATATCATGTTTCATGCAGCCTCGTATTATGTATGTATTCAGAAAATGTTCCACAGAACCCTGATTTATCAAATGGGCGGGGGAACAGCATTTAGTAATGCAAATATGAGAGTGTACTATTGGGGGAGTGTGATATATGGAGCAGCAAATACCGATTAGTCACAAGAAGGAGAGGTCTCCAGTCCAGGTATCCATATTTATGCACTACTTTATGCATGGAGTACTTTTGCTTTTTGTCGTTGTCTATGCGGTATTACTTGGACTAAGTACATTCGAAATCGTTCCTACATTTCCGAATATTACTTAGAAAGTGGATGAAATAGATGAGACACCTGCATTGGACGTTGGACGCGTATAGTAAAATGGATGAATTTGTGATAACATTTTCGTTTGTGTCAATTGTTAACACAATTTAATACCTACTTTATATCAGAGTTCAGCAATAAAATGACTTTCTGATTTGCCGACATGCCCTCTGTCAAATAGGTTTCAAGTTCGCTTTATATAGCAATTTTCACTTCTAAGTAAGTCGTGTATTACAACTAACAACTTTTCTTCAACAATATGGTTTAATTTTTATACTACTGTTCCCTCTATTAAACTCCATCAATTCGCACCAGTTAAAATATTTTGAAGCAATATGCAATGCACTATATTATGTACATGACCCCTAGTATATAGTAAACCACATGCAAGTTTCTTCACAAACCACGCGAGATTCGAGGATTCGACGCATTTATAAATAAGTATATAAAAGCGTTGCGCAGTAAGGAAGAGTTGACGAAAATACACACTTTGTGGATGACATGTTATGTGACCATGAAATTTTCCGAACAAATTGTAGCACAAATGTAGGCATGTTCGAGGTTGTATGTTTCATGGGTTGTTTTGGATAGCTAGTTTTCACAATGCCGAAATGACGAGATGGAATTTCGACGCCCTAAATAATAAGAAATGTGCTATTTCTTTAACTTTTGTTGTAACAGATCCAATTACTTCTGATTCGCAGTGTACCCATTTCAAAAAGTCGTATTATCACCTGCAAATGGATGATTTTTCGTCTTGGAATGCATGAACTTGATGGACAGTAGTTTATACGTCTCTTCATGATTGTACAGATTTGATATATATTAACTGCTTCACAACTAAACAAACACTAGGAAGCAGAATTAATAGTCCTTCGACGTAGTATGAAATCTTTCAATGATGCGTCGAGTTGGTAGTGCTCGGATAACTTGAAGAAGACTGCAACAGCTCGGCGGTTACAGTTTGAGACTGGAATATATGCATTCAATACACTACGATTGCAACATTGCAAGTGGACATCGTTTCGGTGGACGTGGACTGTTGAAGGTTTACTCTGAATGTAGTCCTTTATGTTGGTGGGACCCGGAGACTTTTGCATGATAAATCCAAATGCTTTTTTGAAAGGGTGATAAATCCTCAAATAACATCTATTTTGGTATATCACCCTTTCTTATAATATGAACAGACTTCTTTGTTCTTCGCCTTGGTACAGGACACGTCGGTCCCTTATGCAGAGCATAAAAATGAAAGGTAGTCTTTGAAACTCCGAAGGAAGGTGGTTGTATTTTCATGCTTGCATGCAAAGGGTTTCAAAACTAGTATTCGGGATAGAACATGGCAGATTCAACGGCTGCATTCTTAACTTTTAAGATTTTGATCCAAGTAAAGGCGATTATAGTTCTCTTTAGTCTGTGATCTGGCCCAAAATGCTCTGGAGTTGTAGTGAATAAACAATGACTTTACCCAAGGGTCGGATAGAAACAGTTCCCGAAAGAGGTAAAAAGGTGTCATTTTTTCATATCACAAGCACAACAAAGTAGCATGCTTAATGTATGCGAGTTCTGTCAGTTTTAAAACTGGATCACATGAAATGCACATGAATTTCTTCAAGGACCATAGTATACCCATTGAAGTGAGTGAAGGTGAAGGGCGTATATTTTGTAGATTCATAATATGCAAGTTTTATCCTTTCTGTTCAGGAAATATATTATGCATACATGCAAGTAAAATGTTTTACGTAAAAGGTTATAAAAATCTACCTGATTTGATCCGTACACCATTTTCCTCGTCGACTTTGTTCGTTTTAAGGAACCAAACATTGATAACATCGAGGCAAAATGTCGTAGAGATCCCGATGATCCCTTATTGTTGTTACGCACATACATTGTTGGTTTGCTTCCACTTCCTCCAGGAACATTTGTCTGCGAAGCGGAACTAGATCTTCTGCTCCCGAATCCCCCGTACCGATCCCCAGCGTCATCTTCAACGAAAGTATCGTCAGACTCTTCAGGGTAGAAAACGTGGCTCTCCTTCTTCTGAAATGACTTGGAGGGTGGCTTTGCACTCAAGTTGATTT
Organism: Heteromurus nitidus; assembly: GCA_034687055.1. Lineage (NCBI taxonomy): Eukaryota > Metazoa > Arthropoda > Collembola > Entomobryomorpha > Entomobryidae > Heteromurus > Heteromurus nitidus. Next base: position 84,243 of record JAQFZW010000146.1, on the reverse strand, counting down.
TATGAAGATTCGGAGTAGAATTAAATATAGGTTCCTTTTTCGTTTCCGACACTAGCACAACGCCATTTGAGGCAGCACCCTTTGTCCGATCCCTTTTTCGCCGTAATGTCGCAAACACTGAAGACGACATGACGGCAAGAGTTTTGTGCGACTAGGATGAGTCGCAGTCACAAGTCCCGGAAATGTTTTTCTCTCAAATTTTTTTAATACTTAAACTATTAATACAAATGTTACTTTAGAGTGATGCACTAGTTCTCCCACGACTGATACTGAAACCATGATGTATGGCTTCATTTGCTAAGTTGGACTTGTAACTGAGTAGATAGAATATAATCAACATAAAACTCCCATTTTTTATCATAGTTAATTTTACAGCATTTCATGCTGCCGTTCCTGGTATACTTCGATTTGAAGGATACTCATGGGCAAAAGTTATCACAAAGTCACAGGCTAGACACAAGATCGTGTAATAAATAAAATTTTCTTCCAACACGAATAAACATGTAGTTTTCCTTGAAGCAAATACTACACCAATATTTCCTGTGACAATATCACAGACCACAAAAATACTGGAATTCGCTGGCGCTTCATCAAACACTTCGCGTAATATATATGTTCCCAGCTTTTTTGCATATAACTGTACATAATAATGGGAGACAAATTTTCTAGAAGTTTGAGCACTGGTTTTTGCAGAAAATCAAAACACTTTTATTTTTTATACTTTATACAAGTTTACAGCAATGTCAGGAGAACAATGTGTGTGTGTGAAGAGGATGCATATGAAATAAAAGTTGGATGTATGGAAGATATATGTGTGAGAGTTTTTTTCACAGCACACATATGAGTGAACAAACCAGTACACACATGAAAAAAAATCTGAGCACATATGTGTGTAACTAAACTAACCTAACGTGATACATAATGTGGTAGTTAATGCTTTTTACTAGCGATTCTCTCTGATTCTTAAAGCTGCTAGGCACAGTTCTCAACTTGATCTTCTCCAAGAAAGATGTGTGCGATTGTGTGATGTTCGATTTGATGCTTCATCCACCCGGAATGCATCATTGAAGCAAGAAGAAGCAATAGCACATACATTCGTATGTGTTGTAGTTGTGAAGTGTGCAACTCTTCTAAACTGCTTCAATGTACGCAGGTCGAGCTTTGAATCACGTTGCGATTGCGACTTCACTAAAGACGCTCAAACTGTATGTGTCGTCGTCGTCTCCTTTAGACTACTTTAGAGGCCATATTATTACTCATGCTCAAACGCTTCATGATCCATTATCATCAACATTAAAAACAGGCATGTCTTTATTACGTGGCGCATTTGGCACACACATAGAGCTTAGCTATCTTATCAGCTACTCTCAGGGTATCAGTTAATTACTCAGAAAAGTTTTCGCTTCAAAATGTGATGACAGTCTGTACGAAAACGCAAAAAATGGCACCATTTCCCCCTAGGTTTTGTCCATCACAAGTTAGACTTTGATCGTAAAAATTGGAAGCGATATGCGCTCCACTAAATACTTCCAATGCCTACATAAATACGGCTTCATATCATCGGGAAGAGTGGAATTAACAAAAAAAGAATGAAAATGCCAATTGAAAGTGGCATTCACATTTTGCATTTGCTGACCAAAACAAACAATAGATCACCACTCAATTTATAACTAGTATATACCAAGAGGAAGAGCTACTATACGCGATATTTGCTCAATTCTCAGATGATATTTGCTCATTTGTTGAGAGTCCATTTTGTTGTGAACATTGTGAGAGAGCCAAGCCAGGCTAGATGAATGGAATGGCAGAGGATACAGAAAGACTCCGAAAATGGTAAGGGATTCGTATAACTCATCATATGCATTCAAGCACAATTATCTGTTCCTGTTTGTGTGCAGTTCTTTTGTCCCACTGCGTCCCATCACATTTTTCAGCATCAGTTGCCCATATGACTAAAAAAATCATATATACACATATTGCAAGAACAATATAAAACTTTGGATGCATATATGAAAATATTCAATCTTCCCTACTCTACTGCTATTTTGACTCATGATTCAAATATTCAATGCAAGCATTGTACATGCATATTTGACTTGAGTCCTGTCAACTTATCGCATGTGTATAGCTTTTTTTGTACTGCTGAGCAGTAAACTTGCAGCAGCAATCCCATCCAATTCTCAAGTCAAAATACTGAAAGCTCGTTTTGCCAAACCAAGAGTGTATATTATTTGTTATACATTTGTTCTCTATGCGTGTTTCTATTCATTTCGTTGATCTTAAAGAAGGACATGACTTCGCATATCCTTCTTCTCACTAATCAGTGATCAAAAAGGAAAAAACATGACGTTGTGCGAAAAATATGATTTCGAAAATACTCCCACTTCCAACGAAATCCAAGCTTATCATATCGTAACTTCCACTTCTTCAGACACTCATTAGAAAACAGGAGACACATTTATTAACATATTTACTAATTAAACCATTTCATTTTATGCGTAGAAAACGAGAAACGAAGTGCTGCGTGTAAATTTCAACCAAACCACGTAAATGGTCCTTGGAAAAACTTGAATGATATTATATGAACCTACATAATATTTTAAAGGTTTTATTGCCACTGATTTCGCATGATATGAAATTGGGTAATATGCATACGATATATATAAACTCTTCTTAGGCAATGATTGTTGAATGAGGCAAATTAAAAATTACATAAATTGTTCCAACCTGATGTGTTCATGTGGATTCCATGTTTGCAAAGATAATTTTTATAAATGAGATAAGATGAGAGAAATGTGAAAAAATTGAAGCAGGCGAAAGAGGAGCATGTGAATACATGCACATGTTCCTTGTGGCCGAGGTGGCTGTTCACGGAACTGTGAGTGGAAAATTTACTTTGGGTGAACATGTTATTAATTCTTAGACTCGAAATGAAGTTAAAGAAGTTCTTTGTACGAAATGAAACAACGGAGTATACAGCAAATTATAGGCGATACACAACAACACCACAACGTTTGGGGTTTTTTGCTTACGCAACCTCTCCTGAAGCGGATCGCATAATCGTTCGTGTTTGTGAAGTTTGACTGTAAAACAAAAAAATAACATGTCTAGTTTATGAGACGTCACCCATGCATTATATATTCACAGAAGAGAAAAATATTATGTGCATTACGTACACTTGCATTTACATCATACGGGGTCATTCTCTGAGATTTACGTTGCATATGTATGTACTTGGCTACTCTCAGGCAGGTCACAAAAAAACTCTCCCATGCAGTACCAGTGCAAAATGGCCAGCCTGTAAGAGCTGCAAGTGACGTTGATTTTGATGACAGGCAGCAACAAACTAAACTAGACGAGCAAAAGGCTTTTGGAGGACCATCAATGAAGATTCATGGCAATCCAACTGAATTGAATTGGTTGAACGTAAACGTTAAGCGCGTGCATAAATTTTTATACTCATATGATGCAGGTATGTTGCATGTCATGCATTCTTTTCACACTCTAAAATGTATGAGAAATATACTCACTTTAAAGATAAAGCACCTGTTTGCGAGAAGCCAGCACAGATATACACGTCTCTGGAAGATGTAATGGAATAATATGGTATATTTTTATGATCGAGTGTAGTAGTGGATCACGAGTCGCTCGTAACTCTCATTTTTACAAAGATTTTACATAGAAGACTGCTGTCGTATATAGGACTCGGCACTAAAAACAGCACTACACTCCACACAGGTTCTCATAAAATGTCGATCACACATTGTGATACTAAACCCCATAAACTGAAATCATTGGTTTTGCATGCTTCATGTAGGTCCAATTCGAATGTAGACTCCCCAGAATAAAAAGTCACTTCGTGTTTCCAGTTTCTCCAGAAAAAATTAACCAACCACAGAGAATTGAGTTTCATGTAATAGATGTATAAGTAGATGAGACCTATTGTTATCGGTAACATTAGATAAGCTTTAGATAGAGACTGGATTTCGCTAGTGCAGCATGGTATATTTTATTGCTTAATAAGTTTGCTATAAAGGTTAACGATGTATAGCATCACTACGATAAGGGATTATTGCACCAGCAATGGTTTTAAGAACATGAGACTTTTGCAATGTTTCTATTACCTGAACATCCGAACTGAATCCATACAGGATTTCATGGTCACCTCGTGGACCTTGTGAAAGTAAATGCAGAGCATGTCGTTCTAGGGCAGGTTATCTAATCTAAGCCTGCGAATTACTACAGTACTGCCTGATACAATATTTTTATGCAAGTATTTAGTATCAGCATTAGGTGGAATCACATCACATGTTATGTTATGAAATAAGAACATGCAAAATATGATAAATTTAAGCTAGCTTTATATATTTATCTATCGGTGTTTATTAACTTTAAATATCACAGAGAGCAGGAAACATTTCACACATAAAACTTACTAATATTCAACAACATGACTAAAACACTTTTACCTATAAGTAATGTCCCCTTAATTATGACTTGATAATGACTCATTATATTACATCTATTAAGCATTGGCGTTTGGAACGTACGAACTTATCGTGGAATTTGATATGGTTAGTGTTCCGGAACGTTTCGTAAAAAGTAGAGTTGTAGGAAGTGGCATACTCTTTCGGTGAAATTTGCCCCCCTGGAAAATAAATTGACAGTTATTAGCTGACGTGGAAAGTAAGAGAATTATGCTCTATTGGATCAGCAACAAATAAATAAAAATGGAGGAGAGGAGTTGGAATGCAAAGGTAATATTTTGTACATTGGAGAAGGAAGGTCAATAATGGATACGGGAAGAGGTGGAGGACACGCCGTCTGAATCGATTGCACTTATCTAGTGACGATTCCATTGTACAATAATTTTATATCGGATAATAGTACTGTTGAAAATGGTTGAAAATTCGGCAAATAAAGAAATAAATTGAGGGTGAGTGAAAGCAGTTGCGAATTACCTTGCCAAGTCCCTGAAAATATCGAACAATATGCTTCCATGAGTGTCTCACAGCGTTGAAAGTTATGTCGGGTAAAACAGCGCTGACTGCAACAAGTAGCATCAGTAACCAGAAGCACATGGAGCTCAACATGGTGAAGTAGACGTGGCGAAAGTCGGCTGCACGGAGGCCGATGCCTCGACTGGAGTTGGAAAATCGAAACATTGTCAATACATGCAAATTTAAATAGTACGTTGCAAATTATAATGATCTTTTGACCGAATCTTACAAGTCAACTTCTGAGTACAGCGATGTAAGGAAGAAGTACGATACAAATGAGAATACTTGGGCTGCCATATACCACCCACTTACGAACTTCGTTTCGACAGCCATCTGCAAAAATTCAGTAATTGGTAAATCCACGTTTTCTCCTATTGACGGATTTCATTGAGCAAATCGAGTTAAATCCTGCGCAACTGCAGAGATTCGATATCAAGTGTGAAGACTCAAGACCTGTACTACTCACCTTGCAATTTGAACAAATGACGACAGCGGAGAACACAACAGTTCCGAAGGTGACCACGTCGTTCATGTTATCGAAATTATTCCATGAAAAATGTGGTAAAAAGTAGCATATAACTGAATGCCAAATGGCAGATGCTAGCCACGGAAGGAACTTTTTAAACGTCATCAATGCATTCTTTCTATTTTTCTTGTACAGGTGGGGCTCTTTCAAGAGCCTTTCGGCCGAGTACGGCTGCTCCGATAATCCAAAAATAAGGATTGGGACTGACGCGAAGAAAATGTTAAAAGTCATCAGAAACAATCCGTTGAAGAGAGCCTGAAATTAAGTTTCACAAAATTTTAATAATTGCCTCAAGTGAATGGCAGGAACGATAAGCTTTAACGGTTGTGGAAACTCACTTGGGTGGAAAAATTCGAAAAGAAAGAGAAGAAAAATTGTGGCATAACGAACACTACGTTCTTATAAAAGAAGTAATTGGCTAGGTTTGCCAATCGGACGTAGTACCAATGCCCATGAACTAAAATGGCTCTGCGTAAAAAGCCAAATTTCGCAATTGCAAAATCCGCACACCTTGCAGCTTGACGTCCTTCTTTTCCTAGAATACCTGTCAATTTAAAGTGTGTTTAAAAATAATGTTGAAGTCTGCATAATCGCATATGTACGCATATAATTAAAGCCTATAATGGTAGCTAATTTAACCTATTCCTATTTGAGCAGCCAATATCATGGCACAGTCGTTTGCACCATCGCCAACTGCGCAACAAGTCGGTTTTCCAGGAGAATTCTTGACCATTTGCACAACCTGAGCTTTTTGTAGGGGTGCCATACGACAGCAAACTACACGAAAAGCTGCCATTGACACTTCACGCAGAAGGTCCGGACACTCTTTGAAAGCCATCGTTAAACTGTCGCCGTCGATGACGAAGCAGGTATTATCTGATGCGTCCATCTCTTCTCTAGACAACCCACCGTATACAATCTTATTTACAATCCATTTTGATGCTAAAATTGTAGGCTTATAAAAGTGGACATCATACTTGATTTGATTCAGGCGAGCTATGACCCCTTCGGCTTCTCCTGCTTTGCTGACTATATACTGTTTTGTAGATGCTGTGATAAGACCACATGACACTGCGACGTTCACCCCCGTCTCCAGTTTGTCCCCAGTCAACATCCACACACGAATCCCAGCAGCAGCAAATGCCTGGAGGGTTTCTGGAACAAACTCTTGGAGTTGATCTTCCACACCTGTTGCGCCAATCAGGGTCATGTGTGCCTCGATCGAACCGTATACCTCACGAACTTTCTCCTGTCTGTTCTTAATCAAACGACGCGCCGCTCTTAATTCGGTAGAAAACTCTTCATATTCTTGTCGTGTAAGTTTTCTCATTGATACAGCCAAAGTACGCAGGCCCATCTTAAATATTGTAATTTGTTCAATTAAGTTCACTCCTTCAATTGTAATTATAGACCTTATTAAAGTAGATTGGGGCATAATGGGAAAAGTGAAAGTACCAAAGCATAGTCCATAACGTGCTTTAGCGTTTCATGGGTTGGACCATGGTCACATTTTGGAATGATACTGGATTCCGCTCCTTTGGTGAATAGCCATATTTCACCTTTACTATTTTCCACGATAACGGACATGCATTTTCGATCTACGTAAAAATCGTCATTGCTTAATAAACTGTTTTGAACATTTTCATCTTTCAAAAATCAGTACTCAATATTACCTGCATCAAATTCCAGCTGCATTAATCTCTTATACTTCTCAATATTGCCAGCAACTTCCAATGTCAGAACATCCTCCTTTTCTCCCACGTACAGAATGCCTAATCTACGTGTTGAATAGATTTGCCATAAAATATTCCATTTCTTATTCGAATTTAATTTAGCAGTGGACAAAATGTCCGATTAGTCTCACTTTTCACAAGATTCCAATAAGGCCTTTTCATCCGGGCTTGACGCCTGGAACTCCCAATTATTATGATCAAAGCCTGTCGCGCTTGACGGTGGCTCTGGAGTAATTAAACTAGCACGTCTGCCATGAATCTCCGTCTTCTTGTCCTTTTTCCTAATCCGTAAATCTGGTAAGGATAACAGTGGCCCTGAGGAGGAGCCAGCGTCGAAGCTTGGCTTTCGTTTGGGAACGACTTGAACAGAATGACATAAGGCAAGTGTTTTGAAAAAGTGCAGCGCATCAGGCGATGCCATCAGGTTTACAGGCATGCCCTCCTTGTGGTTGGCGTGTTCGCCGGGAGCACTTGCGTAGTACAGTTTATGGTCTGCCTTGTACTCGTAGCGAACAGTCCCAATGGAACAATGACGAAATTTCATAACATTTTGAGTTAAAGTTCCGGTTTTATCAGAAAATAAATATTCGATTTGACCAAGCTCTTCGTTGAGATCGGAAGTGTTACAGAGAGGCTCCCGTCCTTCATCATCCACCATTTCGAGGTCCCACACAAAGAACTTACTCCCGAAAAACTTTTGCATCTCTAAATATTATTTGAGGAGGATATAGTTAGTAACTTTTACTCCCAAGTTGTATTTATCAACGTTCTGTTGTGATCAATAAATCATAATTTGCTACATACCGACTGTTACGTAAAGGGAAATGGGAATAATGTAGTTGAAGAGAATGGTGAAAGACATTATTGTGTTCATCACTTTTTTGAAATCTTGCTTTACTCCTTCGTGATCTCTGACGTACCAAGGGTCATCACTGCCTATTTATCGAATGACAATATATTACTAACTTTAAATACCATTGGGATAATTCGTAGTAAGGTTTGGGTTTTCTGTGATTTTACCTTCCACGTCTGGGTACCAGTCCATGAAATAATGCATAAGCGTACAGAATATCACAAGAAAGAGGAGCGCAATTACGAAGAAAATTAAATAGTAGTTGACGGCACTGGAATGTATGATAAAGGATAAATATATAATTTAGCTGCTGAGAAATAATTTTAAATGGTTCTCACAGTTTCTATATAGTTTATTGTAAGCTTGCTTACTGTTCAACTGTAGAGAATTTAGCTTCGCTCTTTTCGGAATTCTTAGCAAGTCGTGTGTCACGCCCAGTGTACACAACCACTCCAAAAATGAAGTCCGTATTTTTGAGCCGTGTGCCTCTCAATACCACATTCTCCATTGACAGAGGGATGGACAAAAAGTCAGTCATACCTTGTCGAACAAGGCCCCCAGATAAATCTGGACCGTGGTGCTCCTGTAAGCAATCCAGTGAAAATTTTGGTCTTCACTTTCATATGGTAAGTTTCACCAAAGGAATTTAGCAAAACTCAATAAGTCTCACCGAGTTATTAGGGTCTGTCGAACCGGAAGCTAGCAAATCGGAAGTTGATTCAGTCGGCGACCAGTGCATTGTGGATAGCTTATTAGCAGGAATGAGCAGAGATCCATTGAATTCATACAAATCTTCACATGGATGCTCACATTCCAGAATCAAGTGGAGGTTTTTGAAGTCTTCGACCGTTTTGAAATGTGGTAGACCAGACGGACAATATCGCAGCTGGTGTAAGGTAAAAATGGGAAAGAATAAAGCAACGTTCAACAGACAAAGACTTAGAATGTGAACTAAAATCAAGCAAGATATACTTTCAGATTGGTTTCCCCGTCCAAATTAGCAGTATTGATTTGGCATCGCAGATATTCATCACTTGATCCTAGTAGCAATAAGTCCGTGGGAACCTGTTCGTCCCCCATCAGTCTGATAATATCACCAACCTGAATTTCCTTCGACTTGATTTCCTATATACAAATTAAATGAGAACCTTTGTGTCACGACTGGAGCTGGAGATCCCAATTTCAATGCAAAAGTCTTGGAAATATGCATATCGTAGCATACCACAAGCACTCCTTCCCTGATCACTCTGACAGGGCGATTATTAACTTGATCATCCATTTTGTGACGCAGCCAATCTTCATAGCCTTGCTTAATTGCGGTAACGAGAATGACAAATGCGAGTGGAGAAACTGCTGTGACGGGATGTACTGGACTGTCAATTGTTGTCTGTGCATAGAGTTTTGAGGCATTATTGTGACTGAGGCTTCGGTCAAGTCATAACAAATCTTATACAATTTTGCATAGAATACCATACCTGAATAAGTGCTATCATTAAAAAGTAGAAATTAACAATGCGTCTAAATTGTTCGAACAAGTTTTTAGGGACGAAATTCCAAATTGTGTACTGTATAAACGAAAACACGCTTCCTATAAACGGTGTGCATAATTTGACAATTTATATTTCAACGGGGCAACATACCCTTGCGCTAAGGACCAGATTGTCAGGAAATTTTTCTGACAGCGCTTCCTGTCGATGATCATTGTTGGCCTGTGGAGGCTCCCTGGCGATGGATTGTCGCCTAACGGGTTTAGGAGCAGGCTCAGTGCCATCATCTTCGAACTGATGACCCCGGCTGGAATTGGATCTCGCAGAGTGGGCCGACTGTCGTCTAGTAAGCCGTTTCTTGGTACTTTTCTTAAATTGGCCCCTCTCCTGGTCTTCTTCCGTGTCTTTTAGGAAGGGCACGTCCCCTTTGTAAATACGACGAAATGGCCGATCCGCATTTTGCTTTCTTTTGAACAAATTTCTGAGCCACTCCTGAAAGCAATGAAGTGTCTCATCAAGTTTGAGTATTGAAATGTATGAAATATATGAGACACACTGTATAGCTATATTGATGTGCACACTTTTGCTTTCACTCAGTTCGTTCTTTCTTACCATGATCAAAGCTATCCACTATCTGTTTCCAACTTTACACTGCTTCTTCATTTCCTGTAAAGTTACGGAGTGTTTTAAATTCGTCAAATGCTTTGAGAGTACATGACTGGAGGACTGACTTGAATGACACATGGACAGGGCGAGTGTATTGTTGAGTAATTCAAAAGACATACGCATTCATATGATAAAACCTTGACGTGATGCCCTAAATGACGTTTTACCAAGTTACAATTATATATCCTATCGCATCATGCAGCAGTACACTGATAAGCTGCGAATAGATTAAGTTTAGAAGTGCACGAATATGGTCCATTTACCTTCAACTGGGAGCACAACACAAAATTGCTTTGGGCTTGGATCGATGGCTGGAGATAAGTTATGCAAACACCTGCTATATTACTCCCTATAAGTATACAAGTCGATTCCGATAATAACTCCCACTAGAAGCTGGGAGATAAGGAGAGATGTTGATGTAACTCATCATCATGACATTCTCAATAGGAATTCGGAATGTTGCAAGGCACAACCCTGAAAATTATTGAAACATGAAGGAAGATTACTTTGCCCCATGAAGAAATCTACGGTTGAAGCACGTGGCATATGCTTTGCGTTTTGTATATAAATTATTTTGGAAACATTATTTTTCAACTCTGAGCTCCACGGGCTTGTTTCTTGGAAACTTTCTTTCCTACTGCATTGTATTAGTAATGCAATGAAATCCCGTAGTCCGTAAAAGCTAAAGGGAATTCCGAGATTCCCACAGAGTGATTGGTGCTGACAGTTACAAGTGCATTGGGAATATGTAATGTTCACAATGTGCGAATTCTTGCCCTTTGATTTCATTGTTCAGTACTACACGTAGATAGGGAGGTTCTGCATACATAAGAGCAACCAAGCCTGTCATATGAAACTCATCTTTACTGAAGTGACTGACACCATCGTTATACGTCAAATACTCTGTATTAGTATCATGATATGATCAGTTGAGTCTTTTCTATTTTTTACTGTGATGAGTATTGAGCATTACTTGTCACTCATGCTAATGTCCATAAGTGCCTACTGGCTACAGAGATAAGTTGGGATTACGAGTATGCGTATTATATATAAGCTCTTACTATCTGTTGTAACTCCACCGCCAATATAGTTCCTGAACAAAGCCGTGTTTTGAAAGCATTCATAAAATACAATAATTTTCGCATTCTGCCTTCCTAAACTCGCTCCATCTCTTTTTCTTGAAAACGCATGGGCAGTACTACTTAAAGATAAATGTAATCTGTTGGGTCGTAAGTGAAAACGGTACAAATGAACATAAAGAATAACGATAAATCTTGTGAAACGCTTTTTCCTTTTACTACTTCTCCCCAAAGTTTGTGGGAAAACGTATAGCATATGTGCGTAACACGTGAATTGCAAACGTTGAGTGTTTAAACCCTCCAGGTATTGTTGAAGTATTATTGTCCCATTGACATTGAAAAATTCATGCAATGTCACACATTGCCTTCTTCAGAAAGTGTCTATAGTCTCGTAATATATTGCCATTGTAATCATTTACACCCATCAAAGATCATCATTTTTCATCCTTCTAATTTTATATCTTTATGGCGTGGGCTTGTGTTTGCTCTAATCCAAATCATCCTTGGCCTGCTGGAATTTTTTTGTCGCTGTATTTAAGATTTCTTATTTCTTTAACATGCTCAGGGCAGAATGTCCGTAAGTGGAATGTACTCAAAGATGCTCTTTGAATGTACTTATTAGTTCATAAAAGGAACCCTATGATTATTAAATGCGTGTAGTACATTAGTTCTAAATGTTAGCATGTGAGTCGATATATAACGACTTAAGAGGCTTAAGGAGAAACGCCTTATAGTTTTGTTGTCTTAATTAATCAGCACTTTTTCAAAAATGTGTTTGATTGTTGGCTTTTCAATTACCAGAGTAAATATAAGGAGTGACGTTCTGGATAACTTATGCAATCTCTTTAAAATGCCAAATTATATATACAGCGTACATACCAACGACATGCGACATATGTACATATACTGAAAGCTTCTTGGTACAACTGAGAGTTTTATGTCATGTGTATACAACCAAAAATTACCAAAAAATACAACACAGGATTTTGATGATTTTGCAGTCTTACCGAGAGCCTAAATTTCATCCCGGTGCGATGCATACTCTGAAACGTTTGCTGTTAGAATGTCACATCTTATGTAGTTCGTCCATTCACGTACGGTCAACTATCAGCAACTATTCCTGTGTTCATCTATCGTTGCATATTTGGTTTATTAGTAAATCCATCGTGTTACTGTGTCTGTCTTTTCACATTTTGTAATTTTCTCGAATAAATAGCAAAAACTAGTTAAGTAATAATCGCCCGTTCATAATCTGGCAATATATGCATGCTATAATTAATATGCATCAGGGGCAAGGTCATTTTATCTGAATCCCTTGCTTAAGACACTTTCGTTTTCGCAAGACTTCACAAGCACGATCACAATAAATTACGGTTTCTTGATGCTCTTTTGCTCACATCATATCTGCACCACAATGTGGTGTCACACTAGACTTCCTTCCGCTGGTTCTATCTAATCACAATTTAACTTTCAAGAAACTGCAACCAAACACGATCATCACAACTAGTATAAGAACTACAGGAATTCTTCGGAGATCGCATGCAAGTATTCAGAGAAGCCAACCTTTCTCTTTAGTCTTTAGCACGCCAACACTTGTTCACAACTTGCTTAATTTTACTACATTTTCTGTGAAAACAACGCCATTAGTAGCGTCGGGTGCACGTCCTTCCTTTCGCGTATTGAGTACAAAGTATCGCGCAAAACCAATCACAGAATATTATGTTTTAATATTCATTATCACTTCAGATGTATTCATGGGCGTCATTGGATTTTCGTATACGAAGAATAATTTCACGAATGACAGATCGGAAGTTGCAACATAATATTTCCTTCCGCAGGTGCTAAGGTTTAGATTAGATTAGGTGCGTTTATGACATCATGTCAATAAAGAGCGGCACTCACCGAGATAAAGTATGTATGAAAGTACACAAATGATAGATTTGTCATTACACCAACCAGCTCACAATTCCTTCTGATCTCGGAATCTGAAATCTGCATACAAGACTGCGCGTATGCATTCACGGTGATCTATGGATGATTCATAGCTTTATTCCAAGTTTATTTTGAACTCCAAAACGTCTGACGTTTACTGGAAAGCAATCACACTCACCAATCACCATATAACGCTGGACGTTCTTTGTGTGAACGTTGCAAAATAGAAGGTAAAACCCATGCCACTGAGCATGTTTAATTGCCTTCACTGGAAAATGGAATGTGAAGCTGTATTTCTGCAGGAGTCGTGTTTTAATCGAATATTTGCGTTTCTTCTTAATTTAAACACACCACTTCGATACACAATATATATGTTCACATCACATCACGATCCCTCTGCAAAAAAAATCTTCTCTGCTTTTAGGTACATAGGTGTTTTACGGGAACGATTGTGCAGAGGAGGAAAGCTTCCCAACAAAGGAGCAGTAATGAAGGTTTGTCGACGCGTGAGACAGACTGCTAATGAGATCGACAACACATTATTGCACGTTATTATTCAAGATGTGGAATAATCATGGAATATAGCAAAAAAAAAATGTATGGAATACTGTCCTCATTCAGCTCATGAACCATCTTCATCCTCTAATGTGACGAAAAGAGCGCAAATTTTTTGCAAGCATACAGCACAACGTGTATGTACATATATAGCTTATGTGACAAAACGGGCAAAAGACACAATCCAGCTTATGAAATATCGCATGCACGAAGGGGTTTGCAGTATAGAAACCTACAAAACTTCATGGATTATGGATTGTGGAGCATGCGAAAAAGGAAACGCATCCCTGGTGGCAGTTGAAACTTCTGCTGAATGACATTGCCTATGTTTCTACAAAGTAATTAGAATGCATTGATGTCACACGTAGTCCCAAAGTGTCGTCGATACTTTGTACTTGTCTGTGGCATTAAACTGCAATAAATTACTACTACAATAGTCATTAACCTTCTATTGGTGACTTATAATTGTGATTTTTGACGTTTCCTAAATAAGCCAACCGCACAGTACAAACATCAGTCATTCTCTCAATTTCTGGTGCATTGCAAATAATACCCTACGCGAAGGAACGTAGTGTCATGTTATATGCTTGAAGCGGATTAAAAGTGGAAACCTCCATGATTATTTAATGGAAATTTTCCGATATGAATAACTTAACTAGGACAAAGATTCACAAAAAAATAAGAAATTCTGATTCGTAATTTTAGGAGCAATATATAGCTCTCACAGGCATTGCTCTGTTGAGTGCGGAAACGAACCAGTTTTTAGCGTGGGACAAGAACTTTGTGTTGCGCTGTGCGGTACATTATATCAACAGTTACGCTCACCGTTGTCAGTTTATTTTTATATAGCTTTGTAAATATTGAGAATATTATTAAAACATGGATACAACTTTTATCGTCCATTCTTATGTAAAATCCATGCTAATCTGCAAATACGATTTATAAACATTGCATAAACAGCAACACTTTAGTGTAATAATATGAGTCATATGCTGGCCTGCGCAATATAATTGAAAATTTTAGGAACTTAATATTTCCATAATTGTGAACAAATGTGTATGTGTAATGTACTCGTAGGAGACCGCAGCAAAATGAAATGTTATTTATATTTCAGTGTGTATAGTATGGTTACCGAACGTAGGCTATATTTCTGTTGAAAAGCAAAAAAAGTAATGGGAAAATATGCTTGATAGATGTGAACTCACCGAAATAGCAATATTTCACTGAAACACCTTCTCAGAGTCGTTTCCGTCAAGTCACGTTTCGTGTTGTGATTTTCATAAGCGCAACCGACTAAAAGAATTTTACAAAAAGCATGGAAATCATATTTGAATTAAGAGCATAATTATCAACAATAGGAATTTTAAAGCACGTATCGCTCGGTCATCTCATATATTCATGTCCGTCTTGGTTTTGTCATATTCTTGCATGCCTGAAGACATATACGCTTCAATTCTCTTGGATTGGGCATGGAGCTTGGATACATGACTCCAGGCAAACTTTTTACTGATCCGTTCTCTCTCAGAGGAGATAAAAGAAGACGAACAGCAGATCAAAATCGACCTTCTTCTCTCTGTCTGTCGTTGTGTTGGCGTGCCAAGAAATTGTTAAAGAATAGCGCAGCGTGACTTAAGATTTGAATTGACAATAGGATGACATCACCACAAAAAAAGAGTCCATTTGACTGCCAGAATTGTGTGATGATGCTCTAACAATGCAATGCAGTTTTATAATTACACTATTATATTACATTCTTCATGACTTTCAGCAATCTTCCACATCCAAAATCATCATCCATCGGGACTCAGTCTTAATGGTTTCTTTTTTAGTACGTGTGATTATTTGATTATGCCCTGGATTCTGTGACTATATTACACCACAGGTATTCTTCAGGTTTTCCTGCACTTACGAACGATGAAGACCAAGACAATATAATTAATGATGTTTTTTTGCTCAGTAAAAATGGACTATATCTACGCAAAAAGCATCATGTCCAGAAATATAACTTGCAGACGAGAGCATTCGCTACGCATATTATTATGTCACGGTCTGAACGCTCTACTTTATTGCGATACAGTGGCCCAAACTGAGTGTAATTATTCAATGCAAAGGTGTTATAGCATAATCCTGTGTTGGTCTTGGTCCTGAGAAAGGGGTTGATTGTTGGTTGTGGTCGGAGTAACATATGTACATTTATGAGGATACTTGTTATCTGTGCTTCATTCCTTAGCTTATCGATAACAGCATGTGGCCAGGTTCAGTACAATAATCAGTAACATAAAATAAATCATTGATACTTTAAAAGCGACTTGTTTGTTTACTGGGCTGTCATTGCTTTGAAGGAGTTCCTTAGTCCAATATATGCCACATCGGGTATCATTGCAGCCACTGAAATGAGCACCATCAACAGCCAAAACGACACGGAACCCATTGAGGTAAAGTAAACGTGACGAAATTCCCCTGGATTAAGCCCAACACTGCCGCTGAAGTAGAGTTTGAGAGAAAAATTAGTAACACCTTAATGATACATGTTAATACGTAGATATATGGCAGTGAAAAACTCGTGTCACTCACAAATCAATTTCAGAGTATAGTGTCGTGAAGGCGAAGAATGTTGTAAATGAATAAAGCATCGAGCCCATAAACCATCCGCTTAAAAATATCGTTTCCACTGCCATCTATTCAAAGGATAGATTTGATTTTCGATCATTTGCAAACACAAAGGAGCAAAGATAACTACAAAGGTTTACATATTTATATTGCTCTGGTCGGGAAAAAATGCGGTTATCATCTAACCTTAAGGTTTGTTGCGATAAGAATTGCAATGTACACAATTGTTCCGAATGATGCAAGGTCATTCATCCTGGTGAAGTTGTCCCATGCGAGATAAGGCAAAAAGTAGCATATCAATGCATGCCAGATAGCGGAGAGCAACCATGGAAGAAAATTCTTCGTACTCATTAGAGCGTTCTTGCGGTTCTCCTTGTAGAGGTGCGGATATTTCATCAGCGTCTTGGAAGTGTGTGGTTGCTCAGTTAGTCCATAGTAAAATATGGGACATGCCGTGAAAAACATGTTGTGCATCATAAGAAATATCCCATTGAAAAGTGCCTAAACACCAAAAATTAATTAGATGCATGATGCATTAGTCATTTACGTTGATTGCATAGGATTAACAGGAACATACTTGAGTGGAGTAGTTGGAATGAAAGCAAAAGAAGAATTGGGGCAATACGAAAATCACATTCTTGTAAAAGAAATAGTTTGCCAGGTTAACCAAACGAACGTAGTACCAATGTCCATGTACCAATATTGTCTTTCGCAAGAATCCAAACTTTGCAACCGCAAAGTCCGCACATCTTGCTGCCTGCCTTCCTTCTTCTCCAAGAATGCCTGTGTTTCGATAAATGATGTAATTGGAGGAGTTATAAACAGCTTTTTCATACTTTCACACTTGTGCATGTGTATGGAACCCAATGTGTTGCGATGAATTACCTATTCCAACATGAGCAGCTAATATCATGGCACAATCATTGGCTCCATCCCCAACAGCGCAACAAGTTGGTTTTTCCGGAGAATGTTTAACCATTTGGACAACCTGAGCTTTTTGCAGAGGTGCCATTCGACAACAAACTACGCGAAATGCTGCCATTGACACTTCACGCAAGAGATCCGGACACTCTTTGAAAGCCAGTGTTAAACTGTCCCCATCAATGACCAAGCACGTATTATCTGCTGGGTCAATTTGATTTCTGCAGAAACATAAGATTCCAAGTAAACGCGTGCATGTGTATGCTTTAATTAGAAATGATGTGATATGATTACAGAAAATTGATAACTTACGAGATACTTTCTAATCTACTTATGATCCCAGTAGCATCTCCAGATTTACTCACGATGTATTGCTTCGTGCATGCTGTTATTAGACCGCAGGATATAGCGACGTTCACCCCTGTCTCCAGTTTGTCCCCAGTCAACATCCACACACGAATTCCAGCGGCAGAAAATGCCTGGAGGGTTTCTGGAACATACTCCTGAAGCTGATCTTCCACCCCTGTCGCACCAACCAAAGTCATATGTGATTCAATTCCGCTGTAGACTTCCCGAACTTTCTCCTGTCTATTCTTGATTTGTCGACGAGCTGCTCTAAGGTCGCTGGAGAATGCGTCATATTCACTGCTTGAAAGCTTTCGGACTGCCACAGCCAACGTCCGAAGTCCAATCTTTAGGTGTATAGAGCGATATTGTTAATACAGTGAGAGACACTACAAAATGTTCATTCAGGAGTGAAATCATGATTCTCCTACCAAGGCAAATTCCATGACATGCTTCAATGTTTCATGTGTCGGGCCATGGTCACATTTAGGAATCACACAAGATTCCGCCCCTTTAGTTAGTAACCAAATTTCGCCCTTACTACTTTCCACGATAACTGACATGCACTTCCGATCTATTGGATGATTCAAACACGTTATGTTAAACACGGCTCCCAAAATGAATTAATTTGTTGAATGTGTGCAATGTCTAGAAAATAACCTGCATCAAATTCCAAATGCATGAGGCGCTTGTACTTCTCAATATTGCCTGCGATATCCAGAGTCATGGAGTCTTCCTTTTCTCCAAGGTATACGATTCCCAGCCTGAATATCGGATAAGGATACGTGGTAAACTTTATCATCATGATCGTGATTACATCGAGTTAATCGTAAATAGGGAATTCCACCTTTCGCAGGCTTCGAGAAGAGCTTTCTCGTCAGGACTGGATGCTTGGAACTCCATTGTGTCATAATCAAACCCCACCCTACTCCCAGTTGTCTCAGGTGTGGCAGGATAAGTTTGACGTCCAGAATTTGGCTTATTTTTATCCGATTTCGAAGGGAGCATGTCTGCCAAAGACACACCTGCATCAGTGCTAAAATCAAAACTAGGCCTGCGCTTGGGAACAACCTGGACTGAGTGGCATAACGCTAATGTTTTAAAAAAGTTGAGGGCTTCATGTGATTTCTTGATATCAACAGCCTCGCTTCCTGGATCAATATTTCCATCAGCATTCAATTTGATCAGTATGTCTTGCGGTGTATATTCAAACCGTGTTGCTCCGATGGAACAATGTCGAAACTTCATTAAATTCTTTGTTAACGTTCCAGTTTTGTCTGAAAATAAGTACTCAATTTGGCCAAGTTCTTCATTGAGGTCGGAGGTGTTACAGAGGGGCTCTCGGCCTTGGTCGTCAACCATGTCGTGGTCCCATACAAAAAACTTACTTCCAAGAAATTTTTCGAGTTCTGTGATAGTGACGATGAGAGCGTTTGTAATAAAGAGCCTATATAACTTTTACATGCATTTTATGTTTGAGATACTCACCTACAGTTACATAAAGAGAAATTGGAATGATGTAGTTGAAAAGTATCGTGAAGGACGCCACTGTATTGAAGACTTTCCCCACTTCTTTCTCAGTTTTAATTTGAGTATTGTGATCTTTGGAGTACCAAGGTCCTTCAACATCTATAGATGTATACGTTAATAATTTTAGTAGGTATAATTTGTTAAAATATGAAAGTCCTTTATAAGAAAGATGGTAATAATGAGTGCAAAATACTATCTTGGAATAGGCAAATTACCAATTACATCAGGATACCAGTTTACAGCGTAATGCATAATTGTGCAGAATATCACAAGGCAGAGTAGCACAATAATAAAGAAGATTAGATAGTAGTTCACCGCACTAAAAAGAATTCATAGAATAATCAATTATTTTTGGCCAAGTATTGTAAAAAGTGGGATGGGTAGAGCGTGGCTATGATTATCGAATGCTACCTCTCAACGGTTGAGAATTTGGCTTCACTTTTCTCGGAATTTTTGGCAAGCCTCGTGTCACGGCCAGTGTACACAACAATTCCGTAAATAAAGTCAGTATTTTTAAGCCTTGTTCCCCTCAAAACCATATTCTCCATTGACAAAGGGATAGATAAAAATTCATTCATGCCAGGTTGAATTAGCCCCGTAATGAAATCTGGAACATGATGTAGTTGTTCCTGGGCATTCGTACCCTACGACACAGTCGAAGGTACTTATCAAAGTTATAATCTTGAATATAGGCTGTTTAGGTGTGGTGAACGATGGATGGGGTAGTTCATACGTAATTCTGTGGAGGGTGCAATAAATTATCGGCGTGATGAATATTTGGTTCGGCAGCATGCTGTTGTTCTAGAATAGTTGTCGACTCGGAAGGTGACCAGTGCATAAGCGGTAGCTTATCGGCAGGGATAAGAATGGATCCGTTGAATTCATAGAGGTCTTCGCAGGGTAGCTCACATTCGACAATCATGTGAAGATTTTGAAAGTCAGCCACTCCTTTGAAATGCGGAAGGCCCGATGGACAATATCTCAACTGCTCAAAACACAGAAGATATGATTATTTCATTCGAACAATTTTGTTGAAATAATTGCCTAGATTTGCAATGACATGAATTGCGTATGGCTCAGAGCTGATAAGAAGTTGATTCGTACTTTTAGATTGGTTTCTCCATCCAAATTCGCTGTATTAATTTGGCATCTTAAAAACTCATCACTTGAGCCGAGTACTATCATGTCCGTGGGTACTTGTTCGTCTGCCTCCAGCATTATGATATCCCCAACAAGAATTTCTTTGGATTTTATTTGCTGTGTATGGTTAACAATGCTTCAGAATACATTCTGACAACGTTATTAGTAAGCTATTCTAATATAAACTCTCTGAAGGTTTGAACTTGACTTTACCACAAGAGCCCCATCTCTGACAATTCGAACAGGTCGATTGTTAACTTGGTCGTCATTTTTATGACGCAGCCAATCTTCATAGCCTTGTTTAATGGCTGTTACGAAAATTACAAATGCCAGTGGGGAAACTGCAGTCATCGGGTGAACTGGACTGTCAATTATTGTCTGAGTATAATGAATTTCATGAAATTGGTAGATTTGAGCCTGGTTATGGTTAAGTTTGCTTGGGTAGTTGTGATTCGTACCTGAACGAATGCCACCACAAGGAAATAAAAGTTAACGATTCGTCTGAATTGTTCGAACAAATTCTTTGGCAAGAAATTCCATAACGTGTACTAGACCGAGCAACAGACAAGCGGCCATTATTAGAAGACATGCAAGTAGCATATCTTCACAATTAAAATTATAGTTTTATTTTATATCAAGCAAGCCTACCCGTGCCGTAACAATTAAATTATCAGGATACTTCTCTGGAAGTAATTCAGAAGCTGCCTGTGCCGAATCCTTTGATTCGATGATCCCCGACGTATGCAAATGTTGGAGTGAGATGTCACCTCGGTGTATCCGACGGATATGGTTTTCTGGCGTTTTCTTTTCTTTGAAACCGCAACGCTGAGTTTAGAAATTATCATTTTTGAATCAATTGAATGCGACAAATCTATTTACTCGTGGCTAATATACGTTATGGGAAAGATTGATTATCTGAATTATCGTGACTGGCACCGTGTCGTTGAGAAATCGTGTGCTTTTGCTTACCATTTTGCCTTGATAATCTGATCAATCAGAGTCAGCGTTGTCCATTCGTTTTTGATGCGTTAAAAAAGATAAAATATAATTGACGCCCATGCAAGTACTACGAAAATATGGTTATTGTAGGACATCCAAAGAGAAATGGTCTTGTGTTGCTCGTCTTCATCTTTATAATATTTCTCCACACGCACAGTTGTTAGATAAGCCATTTTTATCAATCTCTCTCGATATTTGATGAATTACCTTGTCAACTTTCTTCCAGCACGTTGACCATGCATACATTGACGTGACGCCCAGCTCAAGCCTACCTGAGAGCACGCTTGCCAGAAACGTTTAAGGTTTGAGTGGTTTCAAGTGGTTTGACAATAGAGCTACAAATAAGGATTCGGTTTGGTTTGGTTTGACACAAAGAAATAGTTTAACTATCTATATGCTCGAAACCACGCTATCATAAGCTTCTTGGTCTTCAATTTTCAAATCTGAGGAAATATATCTTTCCATTTTGGATTCCATGCTTTCATACAGATAAATGCACATCGTCGTATTCCATATTTAAGCGTTTAATAAGATGCGACTTATAATTTGTAACACCGACCTTCGAAATGTTGTCTTCATGTTTTACCAATATAATTAATTAATAATAATAATAATTAAGACCGTTTGAAGAGCACTAAATCATTCATCACCATTTCTCTCATTTCTGTGGTCATGATCTGGGGAAAAGCACACAATACGACACAGCCGCGAAGAAGGTGTATACTGCTCCTTCGTCCACAAGTTGTTTGCATACATGCAGCAGGGTGCTTATAAATTTTGTGTGGCATTGTTTGTACATGTGCTCTGTAATAAAGTTCGAATTGTTTTGCTTTTGCTGGATTCAAAACAGTCAGTTTTTATTTCTTAATTTCTGTTGACTGCTGGAATGTGTAATATAAATAAAGGACTGAAATAGTGCTCCAGTGCTCGTATTCCTGTCCTACAGCCGTGGTTTAAACGAAAAGTAAAAAAGTGACGATTCCAAATCTGAAGGGAAAAGGCAGCAGAGAAAGTGAAGGTATTTAGGTACAGTACAAAATATCATTCCTAATTATTGTTATTTTACGGACGTGATTATTTTTGATGTCACACACTAATTTAAAATTCAGACCTGATTTGCTAATAGGTAGCTAATTCTGTTGGTCAGCGATTGCTGGAACTGACACGTGTGCCCAAACACAGAATTTGGAAGTCTACCATAATAACTAATAACCACATCCAATTGGGCGTTGGAGCATGTGAATTATGGAAGGTGGACAAGGACAGAGCAAGAAATCTCATTCCGTGAAGGTACCTCGCCTGTATAAAGATGCTGCTCGAGCTCTCAAACAAGTGGAGGAAAATGGCGAGGGTTTAAAAAACGCGATTCATTCCCTAAATCATCCAGTAATTTTTTGAAAGAGTTTCAATTTATAGAATTTTAAAGATGATGTGGAGGAGTAGTTGAGAAGATACAAGAAGCTACTAATGGTTGTTCCTTTTTTATATTTTTGTGTATCAGAATGTGAAAGGCCTGACGGCACTTGTATCCGAAGCCCTAAAACATTCGCAGCAATTAGAAACAATAATTGGAAAATCGAAGATTTTTAAGAAAGAAATAGGTCTCTCAAAGCAGCCCCAGTTAGTGCGAATTCTCATTACAGAATTGCTCTGGGGAAAGAAAAAATTAGGAGGAGAATCCAGACCGGTTGTAACTGTAACATCTTATAAAGAGAAATTTGAAAAGGCGTTAGCGAAAGTTGAAGGAAATTTGGATCAAGGTATGAAAACGAGCCTATATACGTTTTTACGTTATATAATGTAGATAATTATTACATGAAAGTTAATTTGGAGTCGGTTGTGTCTGTGTATACCAAAATCCAGAAAACAATGTCAAACTTGCATTTTACCTTCCCAATATTTTCCTCGTCGTTGTTTGAAAGCGAGCAGCACTGGAAACTGGAATATATATATGTTGAGTGGAGTGCTTTGGCTCTCCAATAACATGTTGCTGAACGAAGTCACGTTTTATTACAGGTGTGGATGTGCTTGTCTCGTCTGGACTAAATTCTCGATTATTTAAGGCACATCGTATAAGCGCAAGCGTCGAAGTTTTTTTCATTGTTAGGAGCAAACCCAATTTAATTAGTTCCAAATTATTGTGAAAATCCTTATTACTATTCTACAAGATAAGATGAATAATCAGGTTGCTGTTCTCACTGAATTCTTTGCGGCGAGTATGTGTATGTTTACACTCCCTTTCCTGAGCTATTTTGGAACGCAATATCTTTTGAAAGAGTATTATTCTTCGTATGTAGACTCATCGGGATGGAATCTTTTTCTTCCAGTAGCGACAGCAGTAGTAACTGTGTGGTTAATTATTTCTTCCTACGTTGTTAGAACATTTAAGGATAAAAATAACTTCGAAGATAATAAGCAGCGATAATAATTATGCAGTCCTCAAATTTAGTAATTTAGTAGCTAAGATTCTAGACAATGGCAGGTTTCTATTTTGTATGAAATGAAGGTGCCTCTGCCGGTTAGATTAGAAACTAGGACTTTCGAAGTTGATATTAAATATTTATAATATTATTAGATTAGGCATAAAAGTATGGTATGACAGTATGACCGTAAATTTCGGTGGGTAGTGTAGTGTAGGCTTCCATGTTCAACTGACGCATGGACTTACGATTAGTTCTGCTAAAACGTTCCATCCAGTTGTAACAATGAAAATAATTGGGAAGGTAAATGCATTTTTGGCATTGTGTTTATTGTTAAAATCACTATGATATTGTGCTTTTAAAAGTGCTCCGAATTGTGCATTTGGCTGTTTTCAGGTGAAGCAGATGCAGGGTCGGACTTCAAAAAACCACGCTACGTTCGTGTGAATACATTAAAATTAGGATTTTCCGATGCGATATCGTACTTGATTGACGAAGGATGGGCTCAAATAGAAGACGAAAATGTAAGCTTTTGTGATCTAGGACCAAACGACTTTGCTGTCGATGATATCGTCGAAAATTTGCTAGTATTTGCACCTGGGACTGAGTTATACAATCACCCGTTATACCAAAATGGGTCGCTAATTCTTCAAGATAAAGTAAGTTGATTTCCCTTTATGGCTGGTTTTTTGGACTGAATTAAAGGCAAAGGATGATATGTGTTATAATGTAACATCAATTTTATACTTCTAAGGCCAGTTGTTTGGCTGCGTTAGCACTGAAACCAAGAAAGGGACGCCAAATACTAGATGCATGTGCAGCCCCTGGAATGAAAACTTCCCATTTGGCAGCACTTACTGAAAATGAAAGTCATATTTTTGCTATTGAAAAAAGTTCAAAACGATTCGAAACTTTGCAAACAATTTTGGATGGAGCTGGAGCCACCAATGTTGAACCACTCAATTTAAATTTCACTGATGCTAAACCGGAGGACTACCCTGAAGTCGAATATATTCTCGTGGATCCATCTTGTTCGGGTTCAGGTGAGCGTATATATGTCTTACACCTTACACCATTACAAGGCTTACTCTTTTTACGATTCATCCAGCAACAAGCGACTTGTAGATTTCCTGTATCACATACCTCCATAATTATGCAGCCACTGATTAATGATGGGCTAACTAACTTCGAATTTGTAACTAAAAACGTAAACATCATTTTCATTTCATATTTAGGAATGTACGGCCGTATAGAAATTCAACTCAAGGCCAGAGATGTGGACCGAATTCAAAAATTGTCATTTTATCAGCAAAAGCTTCTGCGACACGCAATGAAGTTTCCTAGTGTCAAGCGAATAGTGTATTCCACCTGTTCAATCAATTCAGAGGAGAACGAAGACGTAATTGCATCAGCAATTGATTGGATAAATACACCGGAACCTGGCAGACATGAAGAAGGTTTGTCGGGAATCAGTTGGAAATTTAAATTAAAGGAAGCCCTGCCAACATGGTCTCATCGAAGCACCAATTCGAACTATCCGTGGGCAGAAATGTGTGTTAGAGCGGATGAAAGCGACCTTACGGATGGATTTTTTGTCGCGGTGATGGAACGAGTTAAATAGTTTTTTTTAAATGGATGTCCAATAAACCAATCAATTCCAAATATTTGGTAAGAAAATAATTGTGTGCTGAAACGATATTGCATGTTTACATATTCGCATAATATGATAATACGTCACTGGACGGTAATTAAATGAAGTTTCTTCTCCTGTGTGGTAAAAAATCGTCCACCGTGCGTAGGGCGTCAAATAGGTATGCAAACACAAACGCGTTCATAGTAGTACTTTCATATCCTTACTGTACGCGACTTCATATTAGAATGGATTTATGAGCATATGAAGCCCACGCAGTAGACATATTATGCATTGTATTCAAGGAGCGTTTGTACTATTCGTTTGTTTTGGAGTGAGAAGGAGAAAGTCGTGGCGTGTGCTTTCCCTAACGCGCAGCTGGTTTCATCTCTTCGTTCCAGCAGTCTCCAGAGTTGCCTAATGCTATTGAGCAAGTCAAAGCCCGAAACTGAATCCCATCCCGGGTCTTTCCAAGCTCATCTCTTATAAGCAGAGAGCACCCTTATAAAGTAAATAACACCTATCTGCTCACACCATCCAGGATGATTCCCTTTCTGCAGTAGAAGAGTTGCAAGCAATGCGCCAATTTTCTTCATCCGCATGATCCCTTAAATAAATAATTTCATAATATTTCGACATCGCGCACTCTAATTCAGAGAAACGTATCATATAGTCCAAATTTTCTACCAAATCACATTATCTTACCAATTTTGTAAAATACTACTTAATTTGTAGTCTTTCCCTCAGTTTTGATTCTCCAGTTTCACAATGAGCACTGGTTAAGTGCGAAACCTTCTGCGCGACGACGGCTAGACGGACACACATGCACAAGCATGGTGAACCAACAAAGAATCATGTGCGACAGGTGAACAGAACATGTGGTTGGAGAAAACCATGAAAATTCTTCCCCTCTTCATCATATTATTTTTCTTTTCTGGAGCTATAATTTTCACCTATCTCGCATGGACCACGATGCGGGATAGGGACAACGAAGCGTCATTTTTCACAGTGAGAGGGCCACGCAGAAATTATCTTCAGAATGAAGGAAGCAGTGGTTCCAGACAATTTCTTGAGGATGAGGGGGAAAGTGATGATGGTTTGGGTTTACTCACGGTTAACGAAGATGCATTGTTGGGCAATGACTTGCAGAAGAAAATTGAAATGCTAAAGATGAGAGTCGTGTCCAAGCTTAGACGACACATACTTGACGGTTCGAAATTAAAAGGTATGCGATATGCGAAGGAGAGAAACATTTTCGTAAAGACAGAAATAATTAAATTTATGCTAATGCAATTTCCATCCAAAATATGTAGGTCACATTAATCATTATGGAGTTAACTACACGAAGCTCAAGTCGAAAGTAAAAGTTAATAGAGCAGAAGTGCTGTGCAGAATCAAAAAGCTGGACATGAAAGTTTTAGACACCGGATCGGACCCTATATTTGAAAGAAAGAGTTTTCCAAACGAGCTATTGTTCAGTTCTGAAGTGGAGGAGAGAAGTAAATACGAATCTGGGTACAGTGGGGATACGCAGTCTTCCTCTGACTTCAAGTATAAAAGTAGCAGTCCACTTTATCGATCTTGCGCTGTCATTCCAAATTCTGCAGCTTTGGACGGTGCCAAACATGGAATCGACATAGGTACGAAATATTTTACTAGTTGCATTAAACAAATTTCTGTCCGCCCATTTTATGCAAAAATGTTCCTTTGCTTGCAGATTCTCATGATTTCATTCTTCGCTTCAACAATGCACCAACACAGGGTTTTGAAGACGACGTTGGAGCCCTAACTTCTATGCGCATAATAAACTCTCAAGTTGCAACAAAACCTGGCTTCGGGTTTCCCACTGCATCCTACTTTGCACATTTGCAATCTTTAGCAAGTGCTAGTCATAACAATTTGGAACATAGTACAAACGCAAATACTTCACATGTTCACTCTGATATGGAGAAATCTGCAATTACACCAACTACTGTGGTGGTTAACAACCTCGATAGTGTATGGGAGGCTACTAGGAAGTTCTTGATTTGGGATCCATGCAATTATGGATCTACCATTGAACAAGTGGGTCATTATTTCATTGTTAAATTTTTCAAGCATATTTGCATACGCATTTGAACATATAATTTGTGTGTTTTCTATACAGTGGTACAAAAGTCCAGACTTTCCTTTGTTTGAGAAGTACTTCAATTTAACTACAACGTCAAATTATCGTGAGCGAAACCGCTTCTATGTTCTGGATTGCCGGGTAATATGGAAGCTTTGGGAACTTCTTCAGGAGTTTTCTTTCACGAAAATTCATGGGACTCCTCCAACTTCAGGATTTATTGGTGAGTGCTTCACTCCACTGCTAACCTGGGCGGATGTGCATTGCTGAATGAAGTTTTAAGTTATATGCTTGTAACGTTTCATACTTCAATTTTCCAACATAGGTATCGTCCTTGCACTGCAAAAATGTGAGCGTGTGAACGTGTATGAGTATATTCCATCATTTCGGGAATCAGCTCGATGTCACTACTACGGTCCGAAGAATGAGTCAAATCCATCATGTACCTATGGAAGTTGGCACCCAGTGTCTGCAGAGAAGCTATTCTTCCTCGGCATTACTGACAGCACTGATAAGCAAATTTTCATGGATGGAGTACTGAGTATTCCTGGTATATCCAGAGTGAGATGCTAACTGCCTGTAACTTCAATCAGGGACAGCCACCGTGTTCTTTCCATCTGTAATACACAGCACAGAGAATTTTCCATTATGAAAAGTAGCACACTCATCTTCCTTGCAAATTTATATACATACATAGAGTAAGATGTAAATCTTTAAAGAATTTCTAGGTACCCTATTAACCAAATCGAAAGACTAAACGACCACCAGCAGCAGTAGACACATAATGATAGTTGTATGCATTCTACATGGGGGAAGGTGAATAGGCATGAATATTATATTATAGCGTTGGAATGGAAGCCAACAGCCAAAAGCTCCATTTTGTCAGTAGAATAGCAACCTTTCAAGCCCTCTCCACACCTCTCTGACTCCTGTGGAAATCGCTCAAAAATTTTTTACCTGCGTAGAGTAGATATCATCTACCGAAGCGACCCATGACTCTGACCAATTGTTGTAACACTGGACATTAAAACTTTTAAAAGAATTTGAGATTCGGATTGAGATTATAATCACACATTTTCAAATCTTCAATACAAACTAAGGACCTTGTAACAATAACCTGTAACCTGTTTTTGAAACTTTTGTGAGTTTTTGATATATCCATACATAAAGATAACCAAAAGTTGTTCAGCATGGCCAGGATACAATTGTACACTTCTTTCAAAACTTCCCTTTTAACAATGGCTATATTCGCTGGATTTTTACAACCTGTTTTGAACGTTGCAAAGAATTTATCACTGCCTAACCCCAGCCTGTGTGCAAGCAGGAAAACTCATTTTCGACTTAGTGACACAGGTTATTATGCCACTTGGCTGGAGAAAGACACGCGCAACTTGTTTGTAAATTGGTTAGATGCACGAAATTGGTGCCGTGATAGATGCATGGATTTAATAAGTTTGGAAACTGCAGAGGAGATTCGCAAAGTGAAGCAATTGATGAAACAAAGTGAGTCCAAGCGTAGCATACCATTCCTCTCCAATATGCATATTCCTTAACAAATGACTATATGTATTTAAAGGGACTAATGTAATAAAAATTTATTTTTCAGGTAATATTAAGTATTGCTGGACATCTGGCAGGCTGTGTGATTTTCCTGGATGTGATAGGGCCGATCTTCAGCCGTTGGAAGTTAATGGATGGTTTTGGAGTGCTTCCTCGGGCAAACTTCGTCCAACGAATGAAAGAAGTGAACTAAATGACTGGAGCTATACTGGAGCGTGAGTTAATTTAGTTTACATCATTACATAATAGTTTGATATCCTGTGATGCCTGCAAGAATGTAATTATCATGAAGGTCCGATTTTAAAATTGTAGGATAAACAAGCCCCAACCAGACAATAGAGAAAAGAAGCAAGGAGGCTACTCAGAATCCTGCCTGGCAGTTTTAAATAATTACTATAATGACGGGATTAAATGGCATGATGTTGCTTGTCATCATGTAAAGAGCTTTATCTGTGAAGATAATCCAAGTCTACTGCAATACGCTCGATCTCTCAACAAAAATTCTAGGATTCGATTTTAACATTATGTAACATTATCATTATGTACTCTGCGTGATATGTATTTTTATTTTTCCCTGACCAGGCTGCTTTTAATGCAATAAGTATAAGCGCGTCTTGTGATGTCCACAAACCAGTACTGTTTGACTGAATAATAAAGATTTTCCCACTTCCTGAGATCTTTAAACAATTAGAAACTTCCTATTTATTGTGTATAAGATCGCTGACTTAGTTTGTGCATAGTGCATGGTCATCAACATTTAAACCAGGCATATAAAAACTGTACTTCTTCACAACCAAAAAGGCATTTAATATAGGAAATCCATATTCATAACTTACAATTTTCAATAAAAACTTCTAATAATCATTTGGTTCAGGAATAATTAACTAGAAAACATAATTTGACTCATTGACTATGGTACGCACGCAACATTTACACATATTCATTAAACAAGCTCCATTTTTACTTTGTTTTGGCTTTGGTTTTCTTGGACAGTGCAACCCCTCCGCCAGAACTTGCAGCATAATTTTCATACATTTCTTTGGCGTACGAACCGAGGCGTTCATAATTAGCGATGATTAAAACAACTAACATAACTACAGCAAATGCAATATAGGAATTTTTTCCAATTTCTTGATCAACAGGTGACGGCTCGATATTAAACTGAATCTTAAAATGGGCATATGCAGATTCAGCAGTAAAGTTTATCTGCGGGGGTAGGCGGTATTGGTATTGAAATTTGTTCAGATTAGCTTCGAAACCAACAATATACTCCGAGCCATCTTTCAATAATGGAGGAAGAATGATATACGAGATGCCATTG
Source organism: Heteromurus nitidus (assembly GCA_034687055.1). Classification (NCBI taxonomy): domain Eukaryota; kingdom Metazoa; phylum Arthropoda; class Collembola; order Entomobryomorpha; family Entomobryidae; genus Heteromurus; species Heteromurus nitidus. Next base: position 53,829 of record JAQFZW010000146.1, on the reverse strand, counting down.
AATGGCACAACATGTAAAGCCTTGTCAGGGTCTTTTGCTGAATACACGACAGCCTTCAAGTGATCCAGACTTTTTTCATTATTCGTATAACAACGAAGAGATACGTCCATGCGTTTCACTGGAGTTATCACAACAAAGGAAACGTTGAATACATCTTCCGCCCCAATCTGTTCAATACCAAACAAACCAGTCAGTGGCATTACATAACAAAATCTTCAGGATACCTAAACCAGGGAATTATCGTTAATACTATAATGTACTAGGCTATTTACCTTGATTTCCAGCTTCTCTGGGACAGTTCGTTCCACAATTTGTGTGAAATCGTCGCGGTGAACCAAGCTGATTTCATAGGTGCACTGCGAAAAACACCAAGAATTATAGAATGAACAAATGATAACACCACGATCTAATAAACGAACGATAGAATATAAATACAATATAAAAATTCAGGAGCATACATATGATTTGAGAGCCCATATCCGGAAATTTCCATTTTCGTTTGAAGTTCCTTCCTCGCCGTACTCAGAGCAATTGCCTATTCCTTTGGCAGAAACCAAAATATTTGGCAAAAGTTCCCCACTGAGTGTGGTTAGTTGGCCGTACAAACTGAAGGATTCCCGATTTGCTTGTAAAGTTATAACTTTAGTCTCCTGCTCGGTGAGATCGATATTTACTGCACTTGGTTCAAAACTGAATTCTTTCAGCAGGGCCTTCAGATAATACTGGCCTGCTTGTAGGTCCCCAAATACAATTTCCCCGTTTACGTCCGTCACTTTGTTCTGACGATAAGCGTTTGGACCACTGAGCGATAATAAAACGGCAGAAAGTGCAGACTGTGTTCCTCCGGAATTCGTGTTCACCTTAAGTTGTATTTTAGCCAACTGGTGTACAGTAAATGAGTAAGAGTCTTCCGACAAAGGCTTAAAAGTGTATCCAGACAGTTCTGGAATGACTTTGAAACCAGATGAATGCACGAACGGTCCAGCAATGTATTCACCGGCTGCATTCGATGTTACGTAGGTCGTGGATTCGGGATCTCCCACGAGCTCAATACGAATGTCAGCCTCTATGGAGTAAAACATACAAGCAAAGTATAATTTGTGTAATAATCACTGAAAACTAATATTTAAATTATCCAATAGTACATCGAGAAGCCTTACCTACAGGTGGTGTGAGCTTTCCTTTAATTACATGAGACTTTTTGGCAACAACCTTAGCCATTCTTGCTTGGCAGTCATCACTCGTTTCAATCGTGAATTCGTTGGGCTCGAATATATATCCATACGAAAACACTTGCCAATCAACCATTGTTTTCGGAGTTTCGAAAAATGTAATTTCGTATTCAAAAGTGCCGTCTTTCTTGGTTTCACCTACTTGAATACCAACGTAAGATTTTCGTATTTCATCTATGGTGTACGACTGTCCGTTTCTTGTTAACTTCAAATCAGTTATTGCTCCTGAGGACTGAATTGTCCACGAATACTGGTGTTTAGTGGCAACCAAATTTATTTTCTTGCCAACTGCAAACGAGTAGATGGATTTCTCAAATTCATGGCAGCCTGACGGCTTGATAGTGTACGATTCCGGGGGAGACTCTGGATCACTCAAGCAAATTCTTTTCGCGATGTTTCTTTTTAAATCCAGTTGTTGTGATGAAGCTTTATTTTTTCCGACAACCGCAACTTTTACATCATGTGTTGATTCTATTTCCAAAGGTATTCCAGTTTGGGTGAAGAGAATGTTCTCCACATTAGAATTCTTTAGCTGGACATTTTCAATGGCCTCCTCCTTCCAGCAAAATTTTTCACCAATCACCTTTAACGTGAATACTCCGGAAGCAAGATTCTCAAATTTGAACTTGCGTTCCCCTTTGGAAAGAACGATTTCTTGGATTAAATGGCCATTGTTTTGACTCAATGCTTGGATTTTCACCCCGTCACAAGGCGACAGCTTGCATCCCACGGAGCCACTGATGCTTCCAGTAAATTCTTTGAAGGAGAACCCACTCCCCGACGGAACTTGTAACTGCAATTTCTCCGGAATGAAATATTTCTCAGGTGAACTTTCAATCCATGCTTGGTATATGCCCTCAGGTAAAAATAGGCAAAAATGATTTGGATCGACAATCTTCTGCCGATTTATTTGATTCAGGTTATCCGCTGCCTTCTGAACCGCAAACGTTAACTGTGCTTCTAAAGTTGTGGAAAACACGTGAATTTTTCCACATGTCAGAAATCGAGCAGGCACAAAGTCTGGAAGTACCGGCGACGACGCAGAGATAGTTACTGCGACCTTGTCAAATTGGAATTTTTCTACAAAGAGAAAACATTAATTTTGTAGCGCGCACTCATAAGCTTCATTTAATTTTTCCAGTTCCAGTCATCTAAAGATCAGCTAGTATGTATTACGTTGCAATTACCAGCATTAACTTCGAAATCATAAGTTCCAGGCTTCATTTTTGCAATTGAAAAAGTGCCATCATGCCCTGACGTTGCCTTCACCTCACCATCCACGACTATAGTTGCACCGGAGAGTCCCTTTACACGCCCTTGAACTGTAAACCCTTCGACTTCAAAATTCGGTTCAAGATTCAACGTTGAATGGCCGAGTTCAAATTTCAAAAGACTTGGGGTGACGCTGTACACGGTATTTTGGCCCTTATAAACAGGAATAACAGAATATGATCCTGGAGAAACTCCCACAAATGTGAATGTCCCTTTCTTGTCAGATTTCTGAGAACAAATAATTTTGTCTTTGATGCCAAGTTGAAGATCCTCTTTAGAAACCGGTGTGCACTGCTTCGGGACACGAGCATTCGAATTTTCACTCGTCAGCAGTAGAGTTACTCCTTCAACAGGTCTATTGTCGCTGGCCACTCTTCCGATAACCTCATAGCCAGTAACAGCAATCTACTCAAACAAAAACGTAGAATTAATTATCAGCCTATCAGAAGATTCTAATTCTAACAATGTCCTTATATGTCCTCTTCGTACGAACCTGGTTATCGATGAGGACGTTCTTGTTGGTAATTTCAAAGGTGAATGCGTCTTTCTCGAATACTAATGTTGGATGTGTAGCTTTCATCGAATATGGCCCTGGTGGAATGCTTTCAAAAGCAAAAGCACCTCCCTCGCTTGTATCTGTTTTCAATTTTAGATTATCTGGTCCAGAAAGTTCTAATTTAACTCCTGAGGGTCCCTCGTTGAATCCAGTCGACACAACTTTTCCCAGCACTGAAAACCCCTTGAAGTCAAAATTTACATCCGTTCCTTGCGAACACAAATCTGTCTTTCCATCGAATTTAATCGAGTATTCGCTAGGTTCGAAAGCCCAGCCACTGGGTGGGCTTATCTGTAACACAATGAAGAATTATTATTGATTACACATTCGTATGTTGAATGTAAGTACAGATTTAAGGAGGAACTCTTACCTTCAAGACAAATTCCCCCTTGTTTTCCAATGGAATGAAGTAGTAGCCTGTGTTTGGAGCGCATTCAGTCTTCAGTTTTAAACTTCCTTGCTTAGTAAATCTGTAAGAAGTATAATGACAATTAGATAATTATACTGACCCACAACACGGACAAATTTTGTGAAAAAATTAGGAACCACGTCTCACTTACAGTTTAATTTCTATTTTATCAAAGTCCAGCTTGTACTGACTGCGCACGAATCCTCCACATCCCAAAATTTCTCCAGGATCACAGTTCACAGTGTGGAACACTAAAGTTGTAATGAGCAATGCGTTTACTATAAATGCCTTCATTTTCCTTCGTAGAGTTAAGGAACTCAGAGATCAGAGCTTAGTATTAGCTGAAAACATTACAAACAACCGAACAATATTTAGCACACATGACTTTATATAAATTAGACATACGAAATGATTTAATTAGATTTAATTAGATCAAAATAAATTAGTAAACATACTTTCATTTACTATTTAACGACACACCGCATTCAATTTGCTTCCTAAGCCAAACGCACCGGCCGGGTGGGGTGCTTGTTTGGTTCAATCCAATTAATTAAATTACCACACCTTATCAAAACAACTCCACTGAATTATAATAGACTAACACTAAATATAACAATTTAATTAGTTTTACAATATTACAAACTTTTCATTTCCAACTTTCAGCTGTATTTATTTACTATTTTCTTGTGTAACTTCCTCCGGCGTGTATCACATTTCAGTTCAATCTTGCTGCGGACGGAACATGTGTTTCCCATATTATTGCACCCCTATGCTTAGACTCAGCCTCATTTGCATGCTCTCCTCTGCTCAACTCCTTCTCATATTATTCTCCAAGCCCACATATTCTCCACTCTGCTCTCGCATGAACCTCTGCACATTTTTGTGTGAAATGTGAGCTGGAGGCACACAATTAGTAAGATTTATATGGATGAACGTTGTACAAAGAATGACTGAGAGATCATTCAATTATCAGGCAGTCATGTCATAGTTCATGTTCACACCTCTTCATGTCTCTCAAATGTCCAATTAAATGAGAACAAAGTTAAAACAAGGTTTTAATGTGCATTTTCAGCGTTTTCGAATAACACATATGCACACCTTTTTTGTAATGCAGAGATACTCGGAGAATAATTTCGAACAATAGAACCGAATAGAAACCGTTAGGTGTTGGAAGCGTGGGCGAGGGTAAAAGGTTAAAATGAATGGATGAATGGTTTTTTTGCTGGCATCATAGCGTCCCGGTCCCATCTTAGAATGTATCAGTATTATTTCAGGAAAAACTAATGTTTTCACACATGCTTTCTGCTTTCGGTACTTGCAAGCATTTTTTTGTAAAGATCTGGTTCAAGATCAAACTCTAGCTTTGATTTTAGAATTTATGCTATTTCAAAAGCAAAGACCTTCACAAAAGCTCATATGCAAAGGAGCAATTATAGAAATCGTCCATGACATACAGCTTCATATGTGAACTTGTGTGAGAGGAGTTCAATTTATCAAGCATAACGGCATAACGGCATGATGGACGTGATGTCTACAAGTTGCGAGCCAAAGTAGAACCGTAGAACCAAAGCTATGGAATGGAACATATTATTATATGAACTCATTATATTAGAGCGAAGGTTTGTCTGAGGAATTAAACTAGAAAAACACATTTTACATTTCTCGGACTCAAGTGAAAGATCACAGAAAGCCAGGAAAATCGGTGTTTATGTATTTTATAACATGAATTGTGCCTCTCAACTCAACTTGCTCCATTTTACTATTATACACAGGCATCCCATACATGCACATTGCTTTATGACAACACACGACATGACGATGAAGCAGTCAAAAAACAGGTACGCGTTTAGAATGTTGAAAAGGGCGTCATATATTCAGCGAAGCACAAGTGTGTGTTGGCAGTTGCAATCATTTTGCAAGTTTTATTTTTAAATTTTCATGTTTAAATGTATACACAAACATTTCAAGTGCAAAACTTTTTTGGAACGAGTTGCGATAACTTGGATATCGTTTTTTCCCTTTTGAAAGTGGGCACGACGCCCTTTGTCTCTATACAAATGTATACACAAGCATGGTCGCACACGAATGCATAATCGCGGTTAGCGTAAGTATTCGGAAATCGTCACATAAATATATTACGCTTTCCATCTATATATTTGCTACAATATATAGCAGAAAGAAAAAAATGCAGGCACATACCACACCACGACAGTTATTCGAAAGTTTGGTCGGATTACTCATCTCCTTATTTAATCCGCCTACACCATGAGACCAGAAGAGAGAACTAAGTTCGGAAGCTTCTTATGTGCGCATATGTATCTAAGAAAGATGAGTGTGCCCGAGAGATCTCCACTGCTCGTCAGGAAAAAAGACTCCAGTAGCTTCTAGCCACATTTACGGGAGAGAGAGAGAGATAATACTCATCACCATCACTGGCAGCTGGTGTGACTCCGTCTTGTTCTCGAGCCAGGTCTATTTTTTCTCGCATATCTCTCAACTCAAGTGCTCTCCCATAACTAGAGCAGTCATCTAAAAATTTCAAGTTCTCAAGACTGTTTTCTTGTGTTCAATAGCTTTCTCTTTTCTTAGCTTAAGTAGCAAAGTAATTGAGTCAAATTTTTATTGTGTGCTAAAAAAAATTCGTCCATAAACTTTTCTCAGAAATGTCTGCATCAGTGATACAAGCTTGGGGAGATGGGCTAGCTGTGGGAACTGCAGGTGTGCCTTCAAAATTCCAAATCAATCCGAATGGACTCGATTTGCAGGGAATCACATTCGCGATAGAAGGCACGTATTCACACATATTCTCCTCAAAAAATATAATATGCATAATTCTTAAACATAGTTTAGGCAATGGCTGTATATCAATTATATAAGTACAATAAAAACTATCATTTATGTAGGGCCAGCTCAGCCTCAGTTTCAGTTTTCCCATTTGCCTGGTGGTGTGGTCGAGGTCACGTACACACCGCAATATCCAGGGACATACAGAATCCATATAAAGTTTTTCGGTCGGGATGTGCCCGGATCTCCATTTGCACTCACTGTGGTCGGTGATGCAACGGAGCATGCGTCTGCAGTTATGGGAGTTATCGTGTCAGGGCCTGGCTTGACCCAAGGAAGGACATTTGTGACGAACCAGTTTCTCTTGGATGCACGAAACGCCGGAGTGTCTGGTGGCTTGAATGCGTTCATGGAGGGGCCAGGAAGAGCCGAGGTTGGCTTCAAGGAAAATCTCGACGGGACAATCCACGTTCAATACAAGCCTTACAATGCTGGACCATATAAGCTTCATTTGAAATTCGGAGATACACACGTGCAGGGATCCCCATTCGGGATCAACGTTAGCTAAACTATTTTAGGGGCAGTTTGACTAATAATGCAACTTGCAACTCTGACGATATGAGGAAAAAAGCTTGGCAAGCAAAACGAATAAAATTGTGAAGGTCATTGGAGAAGGAAGGCAGTCTATGAAGCAGAAAACGCTGTTCAGTGCCATTTATCATTATACTTTTCGTCTAATAATAATATAGTCTTTAAGTTAGATTATGGGACATAAAGCCACAATTGAAGCGCTTATTACATTGTGTAATTTTCAAAAAAAAGTATGGACGTACTATAAAGCTATCATACTGATACTTATTTTGGATTTTGAATTAAACCACATTCTGGTTTTTGCTTGGTAGAAAATATAGAAAATTATTCTTTGTGCACTACGACAAGTGTTAAAACGAGAAGATTCAAGTTGCTTGATACATTTACAATATATATGCTATCAATATTCCATTTCCAGTAGATATTAAGTAGAAAACGAAAAACGTGGACTTGGCCCTTGCTTGCAATGTGCAGTAAAATAAATTTGTAAAAATGTCTCTCTCTTTTGAAGTTGTACAAACTATCCTATTACTTCGAGTGTAATTCAAGGAACAATATATTTGAGACTCGATGCAAGTTGGAATTTGGAATGGAAACCAGAAGACCATACAGCTATCATACTGCCATGTAAATTGCACCCCGTAAAGTAATGGATGTAATTACTCTTCTACGCTGCACAACTGGTTAAATCATGGCTCATATGCTCATTAGCCGTCCGGCTCCGTTATATTTCTACTAACATGTATAGTTTTAGAGAGGGAACTGTTTGCAACGCACAAGAACAAAAACCCTGAAAATATTCTTTAACAAAAGCAACTAATCGTAAGCGAGCAAGGGTTTTACTTTATGTGTAAAGAACCCAAAAAATGCAACGTGCATCTCGTATTAAATAGTTTACTATATGACGTATGTAAAATATATGGAACAAATTATGCATTTTCTTTCTCAACTATATACGCTCACACTCACGATCAGCGAACTGTCACAAACTCACAAATATTCAGTAAATTAAATATGGTGTATATGAGCTTTATGAAAATGTATCGCCGGATATTTGCTTGAAACATGGAATAAATGCTTACCTGAACTATGTAATAATTGTGATTTGCAGTTTGTACAACTTTTTGAGAGAACAATCAACATAAATTTATTCAAGGACAAGTTTGTCAGGCTGTCACGAGACGACTTCCGGTTTCACTTTCTTCAGTTAGATGCATTTGATTCATGGGGCATTATGAGACGACTTCATTTACTGTACACATGCAAGAAATTACTGCAACTCACGAAATGTTTTTCCTTAGGTCTCCTCAAGTGGAGACCGATTATATAAGACTTGTTGTTGTTATCTTGAGCAAAAAATTTGGAGTCAAAGTGGAAAGTCGGATTATGACTAGGGCATAAAACATAATATGAATAAAAACCAAATATGTTTGACTTCCTGATAAAATATTCTGCGAAATTGTGGGGATATTTGCACGTGGAAAGCAAAAAACACTGTTCAGCAATCTGGCAAACAACCTTGGATATATGGACATATGAACATATGTAAATATAGCCAATATTTGAATGGTTAGTTCCATGTGTGGTGGAGTATTTCTCTCCACGTCTTTCTTTCCGTAAGTGGCCATATATCGATTCTCCCACAACAAAAAGCAAAAGCACATTGACCAGTGTATAGCTGCACGACATGATATCATCAGAGTATATTATATGTTCACATTGTAATCATAATCGTTCACTTCATACTTTTTATATACAAATGCCTCAAGTAGCTCACAAATGGCTGACCAACCAAAAGGTAGATTACTTGGAACAATTGAAGTTTGGTGTAAAACAACACTTACAACGGGTGTTGTTGCTACATTTGAAGCTGAGGAGCTGACTAATACATATAGCTGAATCGTCCAAACAGTATTGCATGTCGGTCTTGAATTTACTTCCTTATTTTCTTAAACTCACTTTTACTCGACGGGATTTATGTCGTTGATTGAGCTGGAGTGAGAGGATGTGGTGTAACTCTGCCTGCATTCTGCGTCCAAACTGTCACACGTTGCTTGTAAAACATTTCTCGGACCGATATTGCACGTCTCTAGTGCACCTTGTGCTTGTACCTTAAAGGTTTGCTGACCAGAGATTCCAGAAATGAAAACCCATTAAGAAAGGTGATATCGTCTTTATAACATGCTGCAGCCACTGATATATAATATCACGTATGTCATGGAATTTTCAATTGCCCACTGCAAATTTCAAAAAACGGAAGCTTCCAGCTAATCCAGCATGAGTCACATTGATTTATGGCACTTCCGCATAAGCACCCGAAGTCTGCACATGTATTTGTATAGTGATTTTACGCGTTTTTATGGGATCTGTTTTATTTTGTACAGCATATCATTAATGAAAAAGTAAAAGTTAGATTTACCTTCACAGAGGAAACACTTGACTCCAGGAAATTACAGCCTGAATTTTTTATATAGCTAATGATCCATGGAAGTCAAATTGTAAACATACACATATGCGTGTACCATTTCCTCAAGTTTCGCAAACTTTGGTCCGGGGTGAATGAACCAATTGCTTTACGAGTTTAAATGGTCCGACGCATTATCAAGGAGTAGTAGGTCTGTGCAGACTGCGGACATAGTATATTATGCATATCATATAAGTAGCATCTTAAAATATAAATTGAATTTGCGATGTTTAGAATTGAATTATGTATATAAAAGTATCCAGTAGCGTGAATACGTAAACTACGTAGCATTCTTTCGAGTAGTCGATTTAAACACGTGAGATTGTGAACAGCGCAAAAGTTTACCTTTTTCGATACGCCTTATCACTTTGGACCAAAGCTTTGGACACAAAATAAACCAAAGTACCTAGTACCTACTGACTCCTTCTGGAAAGGAAAGGTGCGACAACTACGCAAATTGTTCTAATTGGATGTGACCATGTATGTACCAAACAAATAATGAGTATATTGCATGAAACTTCTGAAACGGGTTTTGAAGGTTAATTAGATCGAGATGAAATAGTCTTGAACCTGCACTTTAATAGCCAGCTTTAGTTTAAAGTAATGCCCATTTTGATAACAGAGTCCAAGGTGAAACCCTGAAAATAGCATTTCTGTGCGTTTTTTATTCCATAAAATCGTAAAAATTTGCTTTGCATCGTTTCTGACAATAATCTACGAGGAGGCATAGAGAGCCCTTTGAAGATTCAGGATTGTTTTATAATGGTATCAAGAACATTTTAGAGGCTGAGTAGGTATGAGAGTTATTTATATTTATTTATATTCGTACCATTTAAAATTCATATCACGCCTTAAACAAATTTCTGTTCACCCAAAGTCGAATCTGCAATTAAATATATGCGTACTTGGTAGAAGGCAGGAGGCACGTTGTAGCACATCTATCATTAAATTTTCTTACTGATTTCAAACAAATGCCAATAGGAATCATACAAAAATAGATGAGAGAGAACGTATTAAATAATAATTACCAAAAGCGTGAGGGCATTGTATTTAAAAAATATATATTCCCAATACAAACGATTTCACCCATTTTCACTAGATTTTCCTCCTGTCTCCGGATTCAATCTCCTTCACCATTATTTCACAAAGCTAATTTTCCAAGTTCTAAGCTTGTGGCATATTCCTCTATGGAAGTAAGCATAGTTCTGAACGTCTATTGGTTGTTTGTATGGCAGGTGGTCTGTGGAATTTTTGCATAACCTGGTTAACGTTTATTGCGAGGTTGAGGCGAGGACATTCCCGAGGTTAATATACCAGACCACAGAACAAGATGTGGAATATATTTCTGGAGGTGATGCTAGGGTGGAGCTTTTCCTCCTATACATGTGCTAAACTCACTAATCGTGTTTTACTAGCAACTTTCCCACGTTGGGTATGTATCCTCTGAGTTTTGCTCGTCCACGTTTTTTACGCAAGAACCATAGCAGTACTTTTGTATGTGAATAAGCTCGTAGTATTTGACACGACTGGTAATGAAAACAGGAGAAATATACACACACAGCGTGTGGAAGAAGGTTTCCTCCGTATCAAGAACATTGTATCATATCGCAGGTTGCTTTCTTTTCTCAATGAAACAGCCTATTCCCTTGCCATAATCTTAGGATAAACGAGAAAGTATGCTATGCTTGTAGTCAATAGACATGGTCCACTTCAACTATCAGCCCGACTTTGTTGCATGTTGTTGACTTGTCTTGAAGAAAACTTTTTGCAATCATTTGGAATGGGCGAGTGGAGTTGTGTTGGGTCTGCTGAATAATTGCAACATTCTTTCTTGATCCCGGGAGGTGTGCAGATTTTTATTTCCATACTTAACTCGCATGAAATGTCAGTGTTTACTGGAATACAGTAACATTCAACGAAAGGTGATGTTGAAGGCTGGTGCTAAAGTGTCTATACAACTAAAGTATGGGCAATTTGATCTCTACTCATTTGTAAGAGCTGTGAAAGTTTATGGGGAAAGCACAGGAATATAAAAAGTAATTTCCTCAGTTGAGCTTGGATTATCAAATTCCTGATGCGCCTGTGTAATCTTTTTGAGTGTGCGACATGGATAATTTCTCCGGCAGTTTTTCATAATCCCCATTATATCAACGAAATGTTCGTGGTGCTCCTATTGTTTTTGCTGGAAGTTGAAAACTTTAAGCCATAAAATTAAAGGACGCATAAATGTGCATAAGCGTGTGCGGACATCTAGTCATGCTTCCAATTCCAAGGACTTTTACATCACGGAACAGCTACAAGTTTTCCTTCCGTTTGTAGTTGCTAAAAGTTATCAAATGAAATTTTCGAAATTATCAACGACAGTCACCCAATCTCAAAAGAAACGTAATTGAAACTTGTTCGAGCTGGCTCCGACACAAGGCTCCTCAGTCACCCTTGACGTTTTTGGTTCCTCAAAAATACCGAAAATTCCCCCTGTAGGCTTCCTCATCGGTTTATTCCTGGATCGATCTGGGAATAGGTAAGTGATATTATCGATGTACCATTTAAAGGAAAACATTCGTTTTGTACCAAGGACAAGAGATAACCTGTGTAGTACTGATTCGCCTATGTTATAATTATCAATGGGTTAGTATGGGTTGTTTTGCAGAACACCCCATGTTGCACAATAAATGACAAGCGTCCCAATGACAGTTAACTCTAGCATATTGATGACATTCTTGCGTCGGTGCATAATTGCTTTGTTAATTGAATAGGTACGATAGCTATTTTGGTTACATCTTTAAAAGCTTGTAAGTATGTAGTTCCTTGGAGAATGAGAAAGTATTTAGGTAGGTTCGTAAGAAAAGAAGTTGCGAGTCATACTCAAGTTGAGTGTGCATTCAGTATTAATAAAGACATAAAAATCATCGACATTCATACATCATTAATTGGTTGCCAAAATGCTAATTCAATTGCTGTTAAGTGTATTGATTTTAGTACGTTTTTGGTATACTTAACTGTGCCTTGTGTGTTTGAATGACGTACAAAAGAGGTATCTGAATCAAAAAAGTGAATCCATGCATACTGGAATTCACTCATGCCCGTGCCGAATTCGAATGTATTTTGTACGTTTGCTGATAACACCGTGTTAATTAAATGATTTCAATCGATAACTAAAATATAACAATTTAGTGTTGAAAGTTTATGTATTTTAATACTCAAATCATTAGCCTTTAAATTATTATCGTAATCTCTTTGCCATTGACATTTTCTCATAATTTGAAATTTTGGCATTATGATTCAAAAGAGAATTAGAATTAGAGGAGTGACGTTGATAATACTTTCATGACGCACACCCTTCCAATTCTTTTTGCTGTCGGATATATTTATATATTTATATCTGCCATATACGTCAGATGTAGCGAATAATATCTTGTAGAAGATATTAAAATAATAGCAAAAACTATTACCTTCATGGTCATTTATAGGTCATATTGTAATTCGTACTGCGTCTGGTCTTACGATTAGTAAGTCACATTAAAAAAGCAAAAGAAAAGCAGAGAAGGGAAAAGTGCGACATTCATGCAGGCTTTAGGAAAATCAAAATAGCTTGGAACCACCCTGTCGGTTACACGTTTGTAGTAAAGTGGAACAAATCTTTACAATAAAATTATTGGCATGCAAGCCCAAATAAAACATCAATGATTTAATTTTAACAATAATTGAGAGTGATCAATGATGTTTCATGTCAAAAACACTTCTGTTAGACAAGAAAATGAAATTTCAGACATAAAATATATTTATAACAAATCTAATTGATGTTTTGAATATAGCATTCTTGGATTAATTATTGAGCAATTGAGCTCTATAATATATGTAGTGTGAATAATACATAAATGTCCATCAGCCTTCGCCTACACATTATTGCTTCAATCTATTTCATAAATCAGCAATTAGGAAAAAACATGGAAAACCTGGCTATCCAATACAGGTATTCTAGCGAAGGAAGGGAGATGGGCCACTTGTCAATGAGTATCCGGGTTTCACCGGATCTACATAAAAGTAATAAAATAATTCATAGAAACTTGATACTCCACAATTCACAAGTCATCAGCTCTGGGCAGTCGGTCATAAACAAAGCTTGCATTGGCAGGTACTGAGCCATGACATGGGCACATGTGAAAATTGGACATCGCCGACGATGCCGACATACACATATCAACAGCAGACACCAGGTGTGCTCGTCCAAAAAGAGAAAATAGCAAGTTTGTAAGATAATGAAAGTGTAGTAGTGGCATTATAGAAAACTTGGGTTTTCACTACTGAACTCGTCCACGCTCATATGACAATAGGAATACACGAAGATATATTAAACTTCGGATTGTATGTATTATCGACCCAACACAGTAGGATATGCTTATAATTAAATAAGCAATGTATAACGTCATCGGAGAAAACAAGTAAACTGCTCTCTATGTGATGGCTTCCGAAACTGTTTTTACCGAAAGGGGAGGATACTCGATGTGATAAAGGACCGACCCAGAAATCCAATTTCACCATCAATTTTTGATGAAAGCCTATATGCACACCATTCCCTTTTACTATGAATATTTTCATTTTACATATACATATATACATATGCATGAGCACTACATAAAATACTCATATCATATATCAATATAAACGATATATATATTTCCCAATAAACTCAATAGGCAAAAAACACCTACATTTGTTCACGTAATTGACATGTGTATATAAAACACACTTAACGGACAGGAGAAAGGAGAGAGTAGTTTTTTCCATAAGGTACTTAAATGGGATGCAAATATAGGTATAGAGCAAAAAAAATAATATAAGAACTCTAAGTTTATTGTATCAGCGGTGGTGTACGGAGAGAAATAACCTTCTTTCCGTTTTACCCTTCACAGTTTCGTAGTCAGTCAGTCGGTGAAAAGTAGCCAGCCAGAGTGAGTAGTTTCTCCGTGTCACCAGCAAAATTTGTTTGGCAGCCTCATCACCGCAGCAGCAATAGAATTTATACTGCCACCGACTGTATCAAAAACCATATATATTCAGACAGAGTGTAATCCTTTTTTTATTTCTCCGGTGCTCCTGTCACCACACTTTTTTCTACCATTTTTCTTTACTCCCAATGTGACTTTCTCCATTAATAATGACAAAAAAGGTGTAATCCTCCTGATTCTTCCGTGCAACCAAACCACACACACAGTATACAGTAGGCAGTTATATATGTAAATGCAAATACACATATACTTTTGTGACTGCCTGTTTTAGACATTGACATGCGAGTGTGTATGATACTCCTCATTATAAGTGAATACACAGTGGCCTTGCAAACAAATGTGGTATCAATTCCTTAGCTTGTGCTATGAATAGAGAGAGAAATAGCATCGAATTCCATATAAAACAGTGGCGATATGCAAAGTGTCAGCCGGAGACATTAATTTCTGTTTCCCATCCGTAGTAAAAACCGACATTGTGTCTTTCTCCGATGAGCAATGTGCGTCATCAACAAAAAATGTATTGTTACTACTTGTGCAGAGGCAGGTGCGAAATCCACATAGAATATTCACAATTGTGTGAACATCATCAACAACAGTTGCGTACTAATTCACCTGCTCGCAACGTCACAGCGTTGGTGTGAAGAAATCGAATTTAAATTCTGGATCAGCTAATATTTTGCTCACATTAAAATTATCCAGTGGAATTTTGTAATGCTCATAGAATGTTCTAAAAAGGCTCTTACTTTTTTGAGAACACCGAAAAGTACCAAAAGTAGGTATCTAGTGATTTGTGTACATTATCTGTATTATAGTGATGAGGAGTTATGTCCATTTTGTGGGTGAAATATAACATTCTTCGATTAAATGTGACATTAACTTAACTCATACAAAGCAGGGAAGGTCGGAGGATTGTGAAACCATTGAACGCTTTAGCCGAAATGTTCGCTCGACGCTTTCTCCATTGTTTGCGAGTGTTGAACGGACAATGTGTGGCTAAGAGTTATAAATGATTTGTAGTAACAGGACCAAATTGTATCCATAAATGATGAAAGCGGATTACCTGACTAACTTAAATCAATTTCCTTCGTGTTTGCTGGACAAACAAATTAATAGTTCAGTTGTACCTTTGACCAGCCTGTAAACATCATTCCTTGAGACCCTTTATAGAAATCCAACTGCCGCTCATCCCATGAGGTATGGTTGACACTTCTTTGAAAGCATCTCATTAATTTTCATGATTCCTGTGTTTCCTGTGCAGCCTTACAATATTTGTCAGGTTGATGCCATAAATTCGTAAAAATATGCATGGATGTGTCATCATCATCATCATCATCATGTAACAAACATTTTCGGGAATATTTTAACGTTTATTGTAAGATAAGGTACGCATATTGTGGTACCTACGTACTCTGCTAATGGCTTCGCTTTTTGTGGTGATATTCATTATTACCTTGAGCAGGGTAACCACAAAGCGTATATTCTAAGACCATTTGCGAGAGTATGAATTCTAAAAAGCTGTTTGATCGTATGTGAATAACGACCACGGGAAAGTTATCGATTTATATTTTTGTGTACACGAGAAAGGTGTGTGCGCTTGAATCAAGCTAAGAACTACTATCTTTTATACTCATCCATTATCCTTACTTTTCCTTTTCGATTTTCATTCCAACACGCATAACACATTACACCACTATTCAGTTTGAAAAGAGAGCTTTAATGTATACATGTAATATGGAAAGTAATTTTATCCGTAGATATGAACTCCAATTTAGTTTTACATACGTTTCGACACACCTGCTCCCAAAACGAAAGCATATGCCCAGACGAGAATTTTATTCTCATATATTCCCATCTGCTGTGTGTTATTTCTGACACCCAAGAAAATCTACTTTATAAGAATTTCTGTATCATGTGTATAATGTACGTTTACATTTGGTAGCTCGTTCCATTTTATTGTGAATCTTCAATCATATTCATGAATAAATGCAATCATCATATGTATAACGAGTTAGATGGTGGGCTATAATGACGCTGGGTGTTGGGTCTTACACGTAATTATGTCCAATTAGTAAGTAGTTCATTGTGTCTAAAAACATCATCAACCTTTAACACAAAGCACTATATAAATATTTCCGTGTTGAAAATGAGGCATTATTATAATTTTAGCATGGGAGGTGAGGAGGTATGAAATGCTTCCTTCGTTACTTTTAATTGAGAATAGATTTTATGGGTATGGTTAGAAGCATATAGGGGGTTATATGCGGACTATGATGAACATTATACATATGAACGTTATACGTCATCTACATGTGACAATCACCAACTTCGTAAAGTAATCAAGTATGGGCAAATCCCGTAAACCTATGTATCATATGCACAGGACTATTATGAAAAGTTCAGCAGACAACTCCACACTTCCACATTCTTCTAGTGTGATTTGAATAGTTACTGTGCGAATATAAAAAATGACGCCTATTATGTAGCGCATATTCCAGGAGAGTATATATACTACACTACTAGTGAGTGGGTGGGCTAAAAGAATTACGCAGAGTGCACCAATGCTAGAATTATATGCTGACATCTGACCGCTTACGTATACAGTTCGTGTTGGAATTGGAAGGATAGGAATTTCATTCCTTCGACACATTGACACATACGAACAAGGTTTACGGAAACTTGTATCAGATACATTTTTGGTATTAACATTAAGGGTGAAAGTAACGAAAGCATAACAAACCAAAATGTCACATGCCGAAGCTGGGAAAAATACATGCATTGGAAATATCGTAATAGAATATTTTCCAGAACACCGGAAAAAACAAAAACCTTACGTGTGTATTAAATGCATTGAATGCATAATATGCATATGCCTAGATTATTGTGTACGTCACACGTCAGTTTTCTTCAATGACTTTTCTGGAATTAAAGTAGGACTTTCTCCCAGACTGACATGCGATGCATTCATTCCCCACCACATAAAATCCTTCCCAAACTATTTACCGTAGCGTAATCCTAGTTCATAAGAAACTATACATACATGTAAGAAAGAGCAGTCGAAAATATAGGTAGAATGTTTACGATGTAAGCAGCTCTGTGAACAATAACACCCATGGTCTTGGTAATAGAACCTGGCATTATTCAGAGCTTTCTCCAAAAGACATAGTTGAACAGTTGAAGTTCATACATTTAGTGTCAGCTAGCTTTCAGTCAAATGGAGTTAATTATTCAAAAACCTGCTCTAGCGCTTTCTCTGAGCAATCACAAAAAATATTCTTATATTCTCGCGTAAGAAATGCCTGCTTCTCCAGTAGTCCAGTGCTTCCATTGGAAAGCCACAAATTTAATAGGCCTGCGCTGAAAGCCAAGAGTCTTTGCTGATTGAGCTCTCCATTTTGCTGTAAAATACTGCGAAGGGCACATCATATCTTTCACATACTATTCCAGCATCAAGCATTTATTAATATAGTTTTATTTCCTTCAAATTGGTGATGGCCTTCCGTCGTGCTTCCACATACTCGAGCAATTAAACGCTATATCTAGTGAGTGTGAATTATTGATGTCGCAGCGAAAACACAGTCTTTTCCAATATTATGCTGTTGTTGTTGAATATAAACCGGTAAGACGTATATTATGGTTTAGCTGACATTGGTTTTGGATTAGTTACCCGTTGACGACACATCAAAATGCTGAATACTGATCCTGCTAAAGTCACAATCGCTTGGATTCAAATCTCTTCTGACGCTAGGTCATTATAAGCATACCAGCATATATAAGCACTCTCGCAATCTTTGTAAATCGATCATTATTAGCGCAACTAGATTTAATCAGTCGTATTTAGTCATTCATGATTTTTTCTTGGTTTCTTGAAGCGGATTTGGTTCTGCTAACGTAAGTAATATTCTTTGTTTTTCTCCTACAGCCGATCATCCTCGAAGACGATGGAGCGCTACGAAAGACTCAGCAAAATAGGAGAAGGCTCCTATGGCGTAGTCTTTAAGTGTCGCAACCGTGAAACTGGGCAGTTGGTGGCAATCAAAAAGTTTGTCGAGTCGGAGGATGACCCTCTTATCAGGAAAATTGCAATGCGTGAGATTCGAATGCTTAAAAATCTGAAGCATCCTAACTTAATAAACCTCATTGAAGTGTTCCGGAGGAAGAAAAGACTTCATTTAGTGTTTGAATATTGTGACCACACCGTGCTCAACGAGCTAGAGAAATATCCGAAAGGACTACCTGACCAACTCACGAAACGCATCATTTGGCAAACTCTTCATGCTCTTTCCTACTGTCACGCTAGTAATTGCATTCATCGCGATGTCAAACCTGAGAACATTCTGCTCACCAAAGATGGAGTGGTCAAAGTGTGCGACTTTGGCTTCGCGAGGATATTGAGTCCGGGGGAAAACTACACGGATTATGTGGCCACTAGGTAATCAAAACAGAATTATTTGAAAAATCAGTGCAAAAAAGTAATAGTAAGATGGAAAGGTGATTAGCAATGATTCATTTTCTCCGTCAATAAAAAATTGTTTCTTTTTACTTTGAAGGTGGTACAGGGCGCCCGAACTACTTGTTGGGGATACATCATATGGAGCTCCTGTGGACGTTTTTGCAATTGGTAAGCAAGCTAAATACACGTTATCCATAAGAGAAAGCCATATCATACGTCAATTCGACATACGTACATCTCATTAGTTGAATGAAACCTAATAATTAGGTATAGTTTTGCGAGAATTCATTACAGCGAATGAAATCGTGTAATGAATTCATTCATGGAAGTGGTTATGCCCTAACCGTGTCCACATTACGAAAGTATACCTTTAATTAAACCTCTACATTATGAACGTTCTTGATTCAAGAGATTATGGGTTAAATTGCTTGCTGACAAGCGTACAACTGATCCAGACTAAATTACGTAGGCATATTCAAGCGAAATGCAAACCATACACAATTTTGCGAGAAACGATTGTAATTTGCATATCATTTTCATTTTTCGTGGTTTGATGTAGAAGTCCCCTAATAATTAAATGTGTGCATGTAACGGAAGGGCTGCGTCAAAATAATGATTTTCAACTCATTAATTTCCAGGATGTGTTCTGGCAGAGCTTATCCGAGGGGAAGCTTTGTGGCCAGGCAAGTCGGATGTGGATCAACTCTATCTCATTAGGAAAACAATGGGCGACCTTATTCCGCGTCATATGCAGATATTCAGAACGAACGAGTTCTTTGCCGGAGTGACCTTACCCATGCCCGAGTCGAGAGAGCCCCTGGAGAGTAAAGTGCCGAAATCTACAACGCGGGAAGCAGTGGATTTCCTGTACAAATGTCTAGATAAGGACCCCGCTAAACGGCTTACCTGCGACCAACTCCTTCGTCATCCATACTTTAATGGGTTCAGTTTCCGACTTCCCTCGTCGGACATTGAAGAGTTTGAGAAAATCAAGAGAAACACGTACACAAATGGTTCCACACTGTTTCCCCACTTGTCATCTACAGCGGCCACAGGAATGGGAACGGGAGGAGGAGGTGGTGGAACAGGTACGCCAGATTACACATCACCAACCGTCTCCAACGGTAAGGGCATGTCGAACGGATATGGAAATTCGAGTAATGGCTACTTTCATAGAGACTCTAGGGATAGTTTCGACCATCTCCCTACAATATGACAGAATGAATTGGGAAGTTACCGAGAACCACCGCCACCGCAATCTTACTCAAAAACGAAAAAAGCTGAGAATAATGATAACAGCAATGGCGCCAACAGTTTCAGTAATCGTTTTGCAATGTTGCTTAAAGGGAGTCCACCAACGGGCCTATTTTACTCCACACATGCACATAATAAGTAGGAGGGACTATATAATCATCTCTGATTGTGAGATTCCTGATTCAGATTTCTTATTTAAAAAAATTCGACTCCAGTAACAAATGCAAAATCTATTTAAATATCTAATTCACAAAAATAAGTGCATTAACTAATTTGGCAAAGATACGTCCTACAGATCCACTTTTCAATTCGACTTCATTCCAAAAAAAATGTGTGCGAGCAACAAGCCAAGCACTAATCATGGATCTCGGTGATTCTTCATTCATTCCATAACCCTTGAAATTTCGATCAGTAAACAACTTTATAGACATTTGTACATAAATGTGTAAATACAAACGTGTGGATTTGGAATTCGTAAAAAATATTTTCTATTAGCCGATCGCTCTCTGCCATTGCTGCTATTTTTGGAGTTGAGTATAATGGTAATGGTGGGTACTTAAGTGTAGGTAGATGCGTTTAGGCGCTTTTCAGTGACTAACATGGGCAAAATATAGGGATATCGTTGTACACAAAATACGTAATATGTACGCAATAAAGTAAATCAGATCCATTTGTTCCAACTTGATATTCTGGTTGGTTTTTTATTTTATTGAGAAGTAGCTGCTGTCGCTGTCAGTGACAGCAAAATGATGAATTTACCTAAAGTGACTATAAGATAAATGTAAAGTGCATGTAAAATGAAAATTAAATAAATGAACTGATTTTTAAATGAAATTTTGCAGCAGAAGCATGCGTCCAGGTGGCGTAAATTAATTTTTCAAAAAAAACGTCCAAGTGCGTTATCATCCGTTTACATATCGATCTGAAGTTGTTAGCGTAATTGTTCTTGACATTTTTTCTTCTTTTCGAGTACAGCACTGTGATTGCCTTCACTCAGTTTTTTCAATGGTGAGGAAATTGGGTGCATTTATATCATAAAAAGCATTTTGGAACGCAATATATATATATCTATAGTTTACATATATGTCAAGTCCACCAGTACGGGGAAAACAACTGGACATATTGATTTCTTTCAAGGTCTACACATTTCACCTGTTCCTTCCAATTCTACATTTTAGTAAGTGTGCTCATACATTTTAGCACAGGTATAGCTTTGGACAGTCGCACAGCTACATATTATGTCTCCTGTGGAAGGCCTAGAGTTTTATGTGAATTATAGCCTACTTCAGCTCACAAACTTTATTATTTATTTCATAATACCCATAATGCATAAGCTCCATTGTCCATAACATTTCAATAAAGGATTCCAGCATTGTACTATAAGTTCACATAATAATTCATGACAAGAGCATTGGCTTATTGGTTGCGGCAATTGTAGTATTGTTCGTTGAGTATTATGCTCCATTAGAATTTCTCTCACGTGTTTATGTATCCGAATTTGTGCCACTTCCGACTTAAATTTAGAGATGGGCCCAAGCATAAAATCTTTAATGAAACATATTTTTGCAAGTTGAGTTTGATGATCGTCATTAAATTGTTCTGTGGAGCAGATAAAGTCTAGAAAGCATTAGTATTTTTTTCTTCTTCAAATTTCCGCATGCCACACACACAAATATGCTCACTATAAGAATAATAGGATCAGAAAGCAAAAGAGAAAAAATTATAGCTAAGATTGTATTTTTCTCTGTAGACGATTGTGAACCCCCTATTATTAATACATTTTTAATAACTTGTTTCATTTTTTAAGCTACTTGAGCTTATCGTGTCTGAACTGCTCACCAGTCGAAACTCATCCCCATTCTTATTAATGTGTGCGTCCCAATTACAGTAAAATGCTGAGAAAGATGTTCGCTTGTAAAAAATTTAAATAACGTAAGAGGAGATGAATTTTTTATTAAGCTTCCATTTAATAACAGTACGCAGGGACTTTAAATGAACATATAATGCCGTTTTATCTGAAAATTTAGAAAATAGATGTTCATTTCTCATTTAATGCCCATTAGGTACTTTCTGAATAAAAAAATGTGTAAACTTTTAGTAGTGAAATTTGGATATTATAGGATACTTGGGGGAAATTAGGCTAATCAGAAACATGTAGTGCCAAAGGCTTAAACCATATTTAATATTACTTTTACTTTCAAGGCCAAAGAGAAATTCCAGGTAGAATGTGCATTACCCATAACTAATTAATGGATTATTGCATATTATGATGTGTCGTCTTCCATTAATGATAATGTCTGTGGTGTGTGAATGAATGACAATAATTTCTTGCTACGCTGTACACTAGACAATTTGCCATACCCTCTGGGGGTTGATGTATATGCTACATGTGCGTGCATATATGTATGTTGCCGTTGCGGATGTGAAATTCGAAAAACACTTAAAACTCTAAAGCAGATGCGTTCAAATGAGAATGACATCGAAAGTTGTAAGTTTATAAGTTGCTCTTAAAGTGTAAGTAATAATGCTCATCATATATGACATGCTCAGGAGGCATGAAAAATTCAGAGCAAAGTGGCAATTTCGCCCAAGTTGACAGACGAAAAATTGCTAGAGACACTCGTAATAAATGATCACTTTAACTAAGGGCATTTTCACTGAGACCACAAATTAACAGTATATCAACAAAGAATCACTAACATGATTAAGAGCATGCAATTTATTAAAAAGGAATTGTCTCGAAAACCACAACGCTACGTGAGACGGCATTTATCCCTTTAAGTCATTGGTACCTGACTAAAGTGACTACATTGGATGCTTTGTATGATGGTAAAATTTTTTTTTTGATATTTCACAGCGTGGTTTTTAGCACGTCTTAGACAGAAGACACTTACTTATATTCTCATGGCTGAAGATGAGTTTTGGTGCAACTCCCTAGAAAATATGTATGCATACAGCAATGATGGCTAAAATTTCCAAACCAAACAAACACAATGAAAATAATGCAATACAATGATGATTCACAATAAGGTAAGCTTTATTACACTCTGCTCTGCGGTCGTTGTTTTTTTTCAAGACAAACAATTTTGTGCATATATATAAACTGTTGTAATAATTAAGATTAAGATAAAAACAAAAGTGCAAGACTCTCACTTTCATATGGCCAACCCAACAAAAGTCTCATAGTCTCATCCTAAATGATCTTAATGTCCGACTCAGACCAACTTCAGGCGTTTTTATGTACTACGGTACTACCCTATATAATGACTCTCCTCCTCGTAAAAAATGCAACGAAAGAAAGTTTTGGGCAACAATAAAACATTTATTTTGGAGATAAAAGTAGAGAACATTATGGAAGGATATAAAACAAAAATAGAACATGCTCAATTCTCATTCAATAAAATATGCTCCTTTAAATGGAATTTTAAAATAAAGCTTTCAGGCTTAATTTCTCTCTTATTGAAGTTAAGAAACGCACGCCGCAGTGTGGATACGGAGTATTAAAGTATATGTGCTTTAAATCTTTTCGACACAACTAAAACCATTTGTAATAAACTGTCAACCTATTGTCATAAATATGTAATCATTTGGAAAACAAATATATGTAGAAACCTGTCAAGGAAGACCTAATGGAGCAATATTTATGGCATAATGAAACAGATCTTTTAACTTTCCCTTTTGTATGTAACACCTCGGCTTTTAGGAAAAGTGCTACAAAAGTCAAGAAGAAATTTTGTCTAGCACATCTAATTCTTCCTGTCAAAGTGAATTGACTGTCCAGACAAATAATTCTCAAAATAACCAGCGTCAACATTCATTAAGATCCATTATTGCATTCTCGGGGTATAAAATCAAGAGTATTTGTCTTGTCTAATCTATGCACATTTGCATGTCTAATGTAAAGTTGTCTGCATTTTTCACGACACAAATGCATACAAACTTAGAAATAATTCGAACAGCCCGTCCTTACACATAATAAAATGTGGATTGGAGATTGGTGGCAATGAGGTAATGGTAATATATACGAGCAGTAGCACCACCAGCACGCACCTGATTTAATATGAAATTCCAGACGATCTTATATCGGGAAGCGTCAGACAGATGAGTAGTACACGTATTTCTTCTATAAAATGTCTGAAGGAAAAGGAGTACACAGGGAGCCGCCAGCAGGCAGGTACGAAAGTACGAACATAAAAGAGAAATCCTACTGTTTCGTGAGCTCCGTATTACAAGCCCAAGCAAGGGTTCTCTAACCGGAATGATAATGACATGAGAATGGACGCGATGTTGGGGCTGGCTTCTTGTAAGAAAAAACCAAAGGAACAATCATGAGACTGTCCTACCTCCTCTCTCACTCTTTCCAGCTAAAGGAAATGAATGTGAAGATTCCCGTTATTCCAGACGGCAACATAATTTCCTACATCCGTCTTCAATACTCATTTGATTACACCTAATCCACTTTCTGGCTGAGCTCTACTATATCATATCATTTACGAGCAGTTGTTGTTGGCATTCCAACTACCCATTTACTCTCTCGCTCATCATCGTCTCAACGCTACACCTGGAGGGCATCTTACTACCTGCTGGAATGGAATGGATGATGTTGAGCCGAGGAGGTTTAAAGTGAATTGACTTGGTTCTCTCTCAATTCATTTTCGAGTAACCATATATTCATTATTTCTTACGTGTACAATGCTTTTCATAAAGCTTCTTTCTATGATTTCCATTTAATTAGGACAATGAAATTCCTCAGCGTTATTATTAGACGATGGTTCGCCGCTGCTGGTTTCTTCCCCTCGTTGAGACTTTTTAGAACCTAGTTGTAAATTGTACACACTTGCCGGTTATTTAGAGGATATATGCAACGAAAAGAAATTTTTGTCCATCATCAATTTTTTTCTCTTGTTGGTGAGAGAAATGCAAGATGTATCCTTATCCTCAGGTATGCATATTTAATATGAAAGTTGTAGCTTGATGTGAGGTCTTTTGTATTATGTGAATATTTCTGACCTACTTATTCCACTAATTACTAATTGTTACAATATGCTTTACGGAGAATTTTATGGAAGAGGGCTGGTTGACATATTTTTATTAAATGAATTGGTCTATACACTGATTATGTGGCCAGTGGGTCGTTTCCGTTTGTATTCTTTTTTTCTCTCCCTTAACTGGCATGAACTTGTGTTCGTGTTATGCATGCATATATGTAACCTATGTTCTTACAGCGAAACACTTGTAACCATTTACGATCATAAAAAGTTTATAATTCGAATCAAAAACACCCATAATACATATAGCCATCTGCCAGTGTTTTATGAAATGGTGGTATGCAGTAACAACAAAAAAAGTTTGATCCGCTGTAAGTTGTAAGGTACACTTTTTCATGAGAAGAAAGTACAACAGCGCAGCAGCTCCCGTGCATATTTTTTGAATTCTTCGCAATTTATCCAATTATAATTGGGTTAGTTGTAGTGAATCTTATTTATTTTCATGATTTCAGAGTGTTATCATCGAATTAAAATCTGTGCCACTGGCCGAACACTTTTATTTGATTATAAAGAAGTTTTACTCTCTTTCCCTAAAAAGCCAATTGTTAGTGTAATTGTAGCATCTCATCTCTACAAATGATGAAAATACTTTTCATTTTCACAACAAATCTCTTCTCTCTCTATCTCTCTCTCTTTTCCTATTCACAATGGATCTCCTTATATTCACGAATCCACTCTCGCTGCGGCTGCTGCGGTTCGCTGATCTCGGTTAGGAGAATTTTTGGCAACAATAACAGCCTGCGTTAAATAGATTCTCATCTCACACAAATACTTCAATAGCCAAAATAAACCATGAAATTGTAAAATATTATACTCTCTGGTAAAAGGTAGGAATGCTATGTGTGTGTCTGGTGTCTACGTGAACATGATGTTCAGAAAAGTTTTTTAATGGCACGCGTTGCAAATACACATGCTTACATTTATACAACAAATTAGTATGAAAATGAAAATTACGAATTCGAAAATTTACTTTCAGTGCCAATATTGAAGTTTTGAGATTGCATCAAATCCTACATGATTATTACAATTGTGAAATCGCAAAATGTCTAATAGTTCAAATGCGTAAAAGTAATAATGCGTACGTTGGTCTTTCACAATTTTTTATAAAAATCATCATGTCATGAATTGTTGCTAAAATCCTCTTCTTCCCACTGGGTTACATAGTGGTTTTTTAAAACCTTGTTTAAGGTCATTATTATCTTGCCGTATTGCTTCATACATGCTTCACAGTTTTAATGAGTGCAACATTGTCTATTTCATACCTGAAATTAGACTGTCTGTCATCTCTGAAGTGATTGAAGTCTGAACATATCTTGTTAAATTTAGAATGGCGTACGGAAGCACGGTGAATTTGGATTTAAAACTACTCCTCTGATTCCCCATAACTCAGTTTCATTTGGCATTGAAAAATGAGCAACCGCTGAAGAAAAAATCCATGCCACAAGAAAAATGAGATAAATCGGTCAGTTGGAGAGGTTTATGTGATCTCGATGGACGCGTCAGATATACAGAAAAATGCAATATGAAGTTTTATATGAATGAAGAAGTTATGAGTTGGCAGGCGAGCGTCTTTCACACTTAAACACTAAAACAAATTGAAGCCACTTCATCAAGCCGTTAATCAGT
Source organism: Heteromurus nitidus (assembly GCA_034687055.1). NCBI lineage: Eukaryota > Metazoa > Arthropoda > Collembola > Entomobryomorpha > Entomobryidae > Heteromurus > Heteromurus nitidus. Next base: position 27,134 of record JAQFZW010000146.1, on the reverse strand, counting down.
TCTAACACTTGAGTGGTGTTGATGGTATTAAAACATCCTTTAAAAAATTTAAGGCGCTCCTCCGAAGTGAATCTTCTTCGTGTGGGCCGGTTGTGAGCACGCAAGCGTTAAAACGTGTACACTAGCACATATTTACTATATTTCAGATTTTTTCATTACATCGTAAAAGGGTCACTCTACTTTGGAGGTAAATCAAGAGTATTTAGTAGCAAACTGCGTTCATAATTGGTGTCCGCATGGTTTAATTATCAATTACAATAGGTTTAGGTATGCTTACACTTTTTAAGGTTAGAGCAGTCATAATAGGAATTAATTCTTTTTGGCCAAATATTACTTTGTTCCGGCTGAGCTAGTTAACGGCTCAAATATTTGGGAGGCCTTGTCAGACTTTTATCGATATTTTGTATCAGTCAGTATTATCAGCGGGATTCTTCCTCGGGTTACACGATGCTTATCTGCAGTGTAGTTACTTCGTATGTAATTTACCGTAATAAGGCAACATGAAGATATATTGCTCGGATAAGATCTAACCAAAACACTATTTTAGATTAGAGTACTTTAAATTGACGATGCAAGCAAAAGTGTGTCTTTGAAGAAATTTAATATCAGATTTTGTAAGGTCTTCTGCCATAACGTAAATAGGTAGTTCTAAATGTGGTTATTATGTCACAACAGCTTGTGTCGCGTACGAAATATGAGAAAAATGGCTTATTGGTAAAGACAGTTAATGGACGCATTTGATATTTTTTGGTGAATTAGTTCAAAAACTTGTACAGTATTGCAACTTGGGATTTAGAGTGTGTGAATTTATGAAGAAACCCCCTGTTTCACTTTCGTTAATGTCATCAATGCCTCGTGGTTCTCTCGGATATAATTATCTTGTCACAATTCCGCAAGTTTTCCCTTAAATTGTAAAAGTGTTCTTTCTTGAGTAATAGCGGCCAAGTAGGCATAAGTGCATGAAAACGCGCTTCCTCTAAGTAATCAAATTCTCACAACAATTTATTTACAAATTTACAGCGATTTATTATACTCCTTTGGTCGGCTTCCTCATGAATAACCCGTGGTGTCTACAGTGTGCCATAGCAAGCAACTATCCGCGATATGACTTTCAATCTCGGTGTTGGTCAACTCATTTTCACGACAGGGGAAACAGCACAATAGGACAAAAGAGGTTCTCATTGTGATCCTAGTTTTTTTCATCATTTTGTAAAAAGGGACGTGTCAATGGGAAATGAAGCGTGTCGGATGGAATGCCTGTAGGTATGTGATGTGATGTCACACACATTTGTGACGGGTGTCAACACTCTTAAAAAGACTGCCGGTCATCTTATCACAAATGAAGTGATGCTCACGTTTTCAACTAACGTTCTAGCGTTTCCTACTTACAAGGCAGATACATGCTTATGGCGAATATGTTGATGTTTCTGTTGATAAGAGAAGTTAAGAATTAGGCGCATGATGTAGAGTAGACAACTTGAATGCATTATTCCCATTTTTCAGAGTGGTATAGTTTTACTCTCAACGGACCCTTTCGATATGTCAAAGTCAAAGGCAGTGAGATTTTTGTGATGTGATTCAGTTAAAAGGAATAAGAGAATGAATGAGATGCAAATGCATGTCTTGCCATGAAAGAGCGGAGTCTTTTCATTTTCACTATAATTCAATTTGGAGACTTATTAAAGCGTGAAAATACACAGGTGCAAAATTACACACGATTGATGCTGATGAAGAAGTTAGAGTTCCCTTTTACTCACATCAACAAGAAAGAAAAGATGTGAGAAAAGTGATAACAGAGAAGATGAACGAAAGGAGAATAAATATAGGAGCATCAACAAGACGTGATGAGCAATTTTTCAGTTTATCCCAGAAGTTGATGTTGTTCTGAGCTGTTGGTCATTAAGCTAACAGGGAATTGGATACACTTGGTGGAGCATTAGCACATTTTGATGCACATACCGTAGAGTAGTACACACATCACAATAATAACAATATCGGTAATGCGTAGATTACTCTTTCTGTAATTGCAGCACAGTGCTAACTGTACAACTCTTTAATTACTTTAAAAAGAACAAGACAAGAAAATGTGTGCATTTTTAATGATAAAACACATTCCATACCGGAGGAGGGGAGCAGATGCTTTCCTACTACCGTACAAGACTGTGATGAGAATATATGAGAATCGCGTCAGACGCATATGTGCTATACCTCTGCGAAAAAGCCTCTTCCTAATCATTTCGTATGTTATTTTTGTTCTCACTGCATAATTTAATCGCATTGACTGCAAATGCGAGTAGAGTGTTGAATGGCGGACTAGGCATGTAGGTTTATAGGTGAGTATTCTAAGAACGGATTGGCTACATGCTGCACACATGTGTTTAATTCACAGCTATCAACGCTCTAGCACTCTAAAGTATACAACTGTTACTGTGCTACTGTTTCTGAATGTTTGAAAAAAGACAACTACGGCTAGATTGAGCGTTATTGTAGAATATTTTTCCCAATTCTTTCTTTCTTTCCTTTCTTCGGTAAGAGTATAACGTGACTTGGAGATTGAAGAAATACATACACACTATATCATACACTAATTTTTACCTATTACCGTACCAATTCTAGCGTGTGCGTTGATGATGATAGAGTGGAAATGGAACACATTTTCATTTCACTTCGCGAATCCATTATTATTCGCTGCATTTTCCGTGTTTGCAATGGGATGCACCTCACTCTTTCGCAGGTAAAATACCGGTAAATATACTACATTGACACTACAACACTACTCTATGCAAACAAAATTGTAGGCATACAAAACTGACGAGTTGACATGCTTCAGTATTCATTCCCTATGATGATGCACACTACTCGTCCTCTCTTTTCCCATCACAAATCCTATTGTTACATTCGGTTCACCCTCCCTCATCTTCAAAGATTTTTTCCCATATTTTTTCAAGTTCACGATAGTCATGCATTATATTCCCTTTAAATGCACACTTCTCTCAAACAACTGCATTGTCTGCGTCATCTGCGTCTTTCATGAATGAAGCCAGTTTTGCATGCATCCCCGAAAACACTTTTCCTTCAAGAAAAAGGATTCAAACAAAAATGCCAGCTATTTAAATAGTTGAAAAAAATCTGCATCTGCAAATAAAAATAAAACGATTTGTCTGTGAGAGTGGTCCATACAAAATATACAGTCACAAGTCATTCTCTAATTCATTCAAAAAAAACTTTTGCTTTTCACGAGTATTTTTTTCTGGTAGAAAATAGCAGAAAGGAAAAACGATCTGATTCAATCAACTGATCGAAAGTAAAGTGCTAATCTCAAAACTCTTGAACATGTATTGGGGTATAGTATTCTGAGATCTGAAAACGAATTGAGCCACGCAGGTAAAATCTACAAATAAAATCCTTTTCTTCAGGTCATCGAATACAAGAAACTCTCATTATATTTTCCCCCTATTATCAACGAAATGTAATAGAATCATCATCATTTTACTTTTTAGTCTGCTTTGCATATATAATTTATACCTATTATTATTTGCAAAGCGCGTGCATGTACCATGTCAGAAAACTTTGTTGCCCGCGATAGTGTAAGTGAGCAGGAATAACGAAAGGAAAATGGAAGGTGTAGATAAAAGTGAAGGATATATTTTCTCTTCAGAGGAAATTGCATTTTTTCCCTTGCATTTACGCTACTGCATGCGTATGAATTCCGTTCATTTGTATGCCAAGACTTTACCCACTGTAAATTGTATATTCTTATCGAATGCATGCATGTTGTACACATGTTCATTTTTGAATTGTTTGTTGGTCACATATGCTCGAACACTGCATTGTTTCAAAGTAATCCAAGTAAATCACACACAAGAGAGAGGATTATTTTCAGTTGTTCGGAACGAAAACGTTGAAACTCATTGAGAGTTGTTTGTGTTTGTGTGTGCTTGCACTCCAATTTGTTTCGAGGTTGAAGTTGAGAGTGGTGTGGGTATATATCAATTTGAGCAGCTCTCTGGCAGATATTCATCAATTTTGAAGCCCCTTTAATTCATATCATCTTTATTTCAATTGAACCGCAGATAGACCTTAATACCAGTACCCTTTTGAAAATGGAGAGCGAATTTGTGCTTGCCCGTGCACACATCGAGTGCACCATGCGTTGAGATACTTGTGTGCATTGTGCGACTGTAGATGTGAGAAAGAAAAACACGGATGGACGGATACGGACGAAGAAGAAGATGCAGTAAAGCAAAGGTGTATAAGCTCGAGAATTTTTAACCCACAGACAAAAATATATACTGAATTGAAAACTACATCAGATATAACGTGCCTAAACTCATCTTCCGTATATTTGCCTACATTTTTCGTAGATTTTGTACCTATTTCATTTTCAAAGTTTTTGGCCACTCCATTCTAAAGCCTATTATAGATAAGGCAAAACTCGTATAGTTTCTACGTATACTCGATTTCTTCAGCCAAGCCTATTGTTGGTCATATATCGTAATTTTGTTGATGATCCAACATTTTTGCAGTTTTCTAAAAGGGCTTGCGCAGTAAAGATCAGATTATGAGAGGAGGTAGCATTCAAGTCCAATACTTCAAAGGAACTACTACAAAAGAGTAGAATAGTTGACGTCAGAAAAAAAGAAGTAAAAAATCTAGAAACATAGATTCATTTTCAGTCCACACATAACATAACCCATTCGTGATCGAGTGGTCCTTACTGACTTACTATATGCATGCAAAAAGTGTGTTATTTTGCGTGCAACTGAAAAAAACTTGTCTGTAGTTAGCTCACTCCCTGATGGTAGAACTCGATTCAAACAGTGTGTGTGTGAGCGAGCGGTTTTTGGATCTCTTACGACGAAAGTAATCCATCCGCAGGTGCCCGACGAACAAAACGAAAAACGTTAGCACACACAAAACAAGGGTAGCACAATAGTGGAAAGTGTGTGAGAGAGGGAGAAACAGTGGCAGTCAGTTTGTTGGGACAGTGATCATCATCGTCATCATCACCTTTTTCATCATTATCATATATTCATTCGGTGTATCTTGGTCGCCGTCATCATCTCACTCTTACCTGTTCCTATTACATGCCTCTCTCCCTTTCCAATACAACAGACCTACGCAAAGATTTGCCTACTTCTTTCTTCAGCGAGACTTGTTATTGATCTGATGCCCAAATAACGCTGGGGCATCTCGTCGTCACTGAGGGACCCTGACAGAGCGAGTGAAGAAGAACCACTGATATACTCGCATTAAGACACCAGACCTCGTATCGTACTCGTTGCGTATTCGTCGTCCTCATCATCGCCAACATGATCATCATCATCTTCATCCAAAAACAACATTAGATATGCACACAAAAACATTAAAGTACAACACTAGGTTACTCGGTTTGTAAGATCATCTTCATCATCATCAACATCACCAACATCACCATCAACTGAGTTGAGTCTCTCTGAATCTTGTGGACTTTTTTGAGCGAAGGGAAAAGGAGAAAACGCCGTGTGTTCATTGTTGCCAGTGTTGTAAGCTTACTAACTACTTTACACTACAGAAGTCCGCTCAGAGCTTCAGAGCTTCATTCGCCTTCTCTCGTTGCTCGCTGAGTACACGTAACACCCAAACGAAAAACCTGAAATTTTATTAAACCGTTATCATTATTACAATTGTTGCTGGTGTGTGCATCATATGCAGTAAAATTACATACAAGTTTACACTGGGGGACATAGACAATCGGTTGGACAGTATTAGACGAAGAAAATCGTATGGTTTTGGGCCGATTGAGAAAAAAAGAGACGATTGTTGAAGCAGCCTTTTACCTTAAGCCTGGTGTTCCGAGCCCAACTTTAACCCTTTTTTTATTTTCCTTTCGTCCTTATATACATATGAATGCATATTAATATTCGTGTGTGAGAGTGTGTGCATGCAAGCACACACACAAATGTGTTTTTTTTCATCTTACGCATTCCCAACAAGTGGTTTGGTTTGGTCGGTGTGGTCAAACCTGACTCTCAAAATCTTGGCCCTTTACATCTCAATGACTTTTGACTCCCTGACTGACTTAGGATTTTTTTTCTTCTCGTGATACTACTTGCCCACTGACTGAGTTTTTTTGGGGAAAGAGTAGTACCTCTGTGTGATCTAAGCCATATACTGACCATCGCTTCACATTCTTCTAATACTACTTCGCTGTGCTTCAAACTTGCAATCCTCTTGTTACCCTCGATTGAAGAGTTTTTCCTCCTGTCGTGCATCACAATAATCATCTCGTGTCCCGGAAATGACGGAAGTGTGTCACAGCAAATCAGTGTGAAAAAGAAAAGTTTTCCTCTAGGAATTTTCTCCATGAGTGGATTTTCTCTTGAATTAGATTGCTACTCAAACATGTAACAGGAAATATACATGCCGAGTGGAATTCATGTTTTGTGCCTTTAACTAGAATGGTTGACTTCATCAGAAATTATTTCTACCGAGTTTTGGAAAGTGATAGTTTTTTAGACTAAAAGGAAATCTCTCTGAAACGGATTTGGAGTTGAAGCGTGTGTACAAGTTTTCTTTCACCATTTCGTATTCTTGGTAAGTCCTAATTGATTTTTATTCACCTTTTTTGCATGCATCGGTATATGTATCAGATTGCCTCAAAAGTATATTTAAAGATTAATTACAGATGTTTTTGATGGATAGCCACATTAAACCAAGAAAGCTATTTGTAATTACAAATTGTTACTGACAAGTAGTAAATTTTTGTTCCAATTCAAGTGCTTCATTAGCTGAGCTAGTTTTCTTGCAAGCAATTAATCATTTTTTATGCTTATTGCTTCCTTACCCCACATTTGTGACCGGCTCCCACACACAATAGTGATGAATTTTCTTTTGTGAGAGTCAGTCTAGAAAAGTTCACTGGATATATGCCGTCATGAATTTAAGCAGCATAAAACGCATACGCACACAAATTGTGCGCACGCACACGCACAAGATAAGGATGTATCAAAGGAAGCTACTCTAATTCAGTTAATTTAAATGTGATTTGAAAGAGTCTCAAAAGAGCAAAACACATTCGATTTCGATATATGCATTCATATGCTAATAAAAAATTGTGTTCACACATGCAAACTAAATCATCAAGAAGAAGACTACGATCATTAGTGCTATGTATGGGTAAAAGCTTCGTTGCTTTCATGTCGGTGATGATGACTGAGTGAGGAAATCCTACTTTCCTGAAAACCTGGCAGGTGTATAGACAGAGACGCATTTTGTATGATGATATTCGTTAATTCAGGTAAATAGTGGGACTGGCACTGTCTCGGTTGCATGCATTTCTCTCAGTCATTCTTACATATTAGCTCCCTTTTTGTACTCTACGCAGTCTACACAATAAAAAACGAATGTAGTTTGAAGTCTTGGGATATATATTCCTTGTAGAAAGGGGATATGGGTAAAAACGCAGCGCAGCATCGAAAGTATTTTTTTTATTAAGAACTGTGTCCTTTGAGAACGTGGGAAGATAACACACGGTTTTTTCTCAAACAGGGAGGATGTTTTATCCTGATTTTATACACTGACTTTGACATTCACTATTTTTTCGAATGAAGCTCATTATACTCGAGTATTATTCACGGCTTAATAGCTTCCTGTAACGATCCGGAGGTATCACCTCGTAATTATTATTAGTAATACTGCCAATGTTCACAAGAATGCTTGAAAAAGTGTGTATATAAATATTGCCGATTCGGCTCATCCGACGCGTTTTATACTTTTCCCGATAAATGGAACTGATAACGTAACGGCTCGCTTTTGCTTTCATTGTGTGATTGTGATAAAAACAAAAAAAACCATTTCTTATATTCACTGCATTGTGGCATTGACATTTGATCCTTTTACCTGTGAATACTTTTATTGCTTCGATTAGATGTTGCAAGTCGCTCTGGCATTATTGAGCTTCATTGACCATTTACTTTTCTCATAGATTCATCTGCTCTAGTCTGCTCGCTCTCGGGTGTTCGTTCCTCTGTGTAATCCCGTAATCCCTTAATCCCATCTTCTCAGACGGGGTTAATCTTAAAACTCTTTCCCTTTCTACAAGCTTATGGTTTCTTAATCTAACTTTATTCTTGTGTCTGCGAGTGCAAGCTTGCGAAAACTCCACGTAATATTTTAAACCATTGTTTAGCAAATGACCGTTGAAAAATAGGAAGAGTAAATAGCAAAAAGTATTGTTCCTTCAATGCACACTGTTGAAAAAAATGACGGAATGTTGTAAATATCGGTAGCAGTTCAAATGGTCAAGTATCATCCATCACATGCTTACTTACACGAATAAGTATGTACATAAATACCCAAGCTTTTTTCCTGTGAAAGGGAGAACAAAGGGAAGCGTGAGTAAGACGAATTGATTTTGCAAACGTCAAACGTGCATCTTCTACGTCTAAAAGAGTGTGCAGTCGATATGCACTAAGCGAAATGTAATATCCCTTTTCTCCGTGAGTATTAGCTTAAATGAATTTTTTTAAAGAATATTGAGTGTAATAAAGCGGTTAAAGACGGTGGAGCCCTGTCGAATGGAGTGTCTTAACATCGCATTACATACTAAACGGTTTTTCGTCAACAAGGAGCAATCATTTTCATGCCTTGTAAATAATCACATAATGACTGCACTACATAACAAAAGGAAAAGAGAAATAAATGAGCAAAGTTAACGATACTTAAGCAAGATAATGAAAGTATTTCGAGTCAAAAGAGAAATACGACGAAAGTATGCATGTACACAACTCATCCGATTCATACCTCAACATCTTAAGGAATCATGCATGAAAATACTCCTTTTGTAATCTTATTGCAACAAATGGTATGCATATGTGCGTACAGCACGCTGCTCTCTTTGTGGAAAGTTTTCTTGAGCTCGCTTTTCATAATGAAAAATTATCTTCTTGGATCTTATTTGCAAAAGAAAAATGGAGCACGAGGGAAAAAAATTTATATTTGGGGATTTACAACATAGTTTTATAAAACTAAAATGTAAAATGATGAAGATTCGACTGTTGAGCGAGTTAAGTTAAGTAGAGAGAACTAATCCAGTTTAAATCTCCTCTCCCGAGACATTGTGCGAAAAAGTATGATTTTTCCTCGACAATATTGCTTTCTTTCGAGTAATATTTTCGCGTGAGACAGAGACACGACAATCCACTTAAATTCCAATCAAAATGAGATTATCATTATATTGATTATATCAGACGGTAGACTAATAGATCTTCCTTCAGTTTTTCTTCTTGGTATGGCGGAGTAGTGAAAAAATGGGATTTTAATCACCGTGTCGCCTCGCATTTAGCGAGGAATGAGTGTGTTTTTTTAAACAAATGACTCGAACTTGTTATGCGCGACGAAGATGAACTGATTATATGAGGGGAAAAGACGGTCTCCTCCGTTTGCACTGTCAATGTTTGCAATCCTCATTCGTCCTGAATTCTCCTCGCACATTTATTTAGCAGGAGGCAGGTGGTTTGCAAAACCACATTTCAATTTACAACGTGTCCGTGCGACATGATATTGATGGTTTACTTAACACTCTGAACAAAGAGATCATTTTTCAGCTTGTCACTTAATTTATTCACGATCTGTCCTGTCCATTGTTAAGAGAGGGCTCTGACGCGTATTGATTGGCTTCAATGAAATGTGGATCATCATCAGTATAATATCACCAAGAAAAAAATATATATAGTTTTCTTTTGTGCAATGTGCATATATGTACAAATCTATATTGCACATCTAGACGATTAAGCTGCAGTTTATTGAAAGTAAAACTGATGATGAGACGAGGAGTACTTAAGGTATAATGTTTTTAGCATACAATAGCGAGTAGATTTGAGAATAAAAATGTATGAAATGAAGGGAAGTGCCCGGCAACGAGTCTATTTCTATTCTAAATATTCTGCGTTTATGGTCTCGCGAAAGTCTGCGCCTTCAGGAATTTTATGGTGTCATTTACCGATAGTTTACTTTTAGTACCTGGCATAAGGAAGACCTACTATTTACGAGCGAAATAAAATGCTAATTCATTATTTGGCAGCAGACGATTTTGGTTTACGATGAAAATCGTATTGCATATATCTCAAATGCATACTGGTAAAAGTTTTGTGAATCAAATAAGGAACTAAGTTTCCTACATAAATCACTTTTCCTTTGTGAATGTATGCTAGTGAAATTAGGTAGGTTAGTAATTCAAAGGCGTCATCAGCAGGTGTGCCGTGCCTTAAATTCATTTATGGTAATGTGTAAAACGTACTATAGCGCTCGAGCTTTAGAAAATTATATGAACTAAGCTCGAACTCGCCGTAGTCCCAGTCTCTCGGTATAGGTTGCAACGACTCAACCCGCCAAAATCACTTATTAATTATGATGGCCATTATAATGACGCATCTCATTAAGTGTTTCTATACTCAATACATTTTTTATCAAAAAACAGCCAAGTTTTTTTTGTAGGTACTCGAAATTTGCATAATTTTGTGGCACTTGGTCGGTTCGTTGTGATTCGGTTAACTATTTCCTTTCACAAGTTGAGTAGATATAAATTGCAGACAAGTGGATGAATGCGTATGAAATTTTTTTTGTAGGACACAATCATTCAAGCAAATGTGCTCGAAATATAAAAGTTGTATGAAAAATGTATATGCATCTTCATCTATTAAACATGCTTTTACTGGTACTTGTAACACATGTTCAGAAAAACCCAACTCATCATAATCTAGTGGCAATCACAAGTGAAACTGCCACAAACATATGAATTACAATGTCAACAGAAATAGAGAAAGGATTCTTCGAATAGTTCCACCTTCCTACATGACTTTCATTCTTTGCTCAGGCATGTGTCTCCCTTTTTTCAGGGTGGCTAAAAAAGTAGAAATGCATATATGAATGTTTTAGCAGTGCACATCCTTCTTCTTCTGATGATGATGTAAACACGCATATCCCTAATGCACTTCATTCAGGAGGACGCTAAAAAGTTTTTGGCAAGTGCAACGTCACAATCACAAGCTGCCGAAATACACAAGAAACATGATTGTGGTTTGGCTTGACTAAACTCTTAGCTACTTAAGGACTAAACTTCTAGGACGACATGTGTGTGTGGTTAATAATTTAGCAGGAATTGTGATTGCAAACATAAAGTTGAATGGATGTAAATTGACCCCGTCTTGAATTTTTAAGTCGAGTTGAGTTAGTATGTTCAAAAAACTCTTTTTTGGTGATGACATACAGCTTTAAGGCATGTCGGAATCGCTTGCATGCTTAGCGATTAGTTTCGTTTTTATGTTTGATATCAACAGATTTTTTCTTCTCCTTCATTGGACCCATCATATGTATATATCCTCTATTATTTGTCTGTCTGTTAGGAGCTGCCCTCATGCGCTTATATATCTTTCATGAACTTGACCTTTTGTTTTTCTTGAGGAGAGCCATCATCCAACCTATCCAATCCATCCATCCTTCGTTCTCTCTGGCGATGTGCTGAATGACTATTAGAATGAGTCGTTTTCGTGACTGATTTCCTCAACAAGAAAATGCACGTTCCATCCTTTCTCCTCCCCACATTTGACAGATACACACACGATTCACTTTAGCAAGCAACGATAATTAATCAATGACCTATGATGGCGGCTCGTATTATTATACATTTCGACTTTCATACATTAGAAATATGAATTTGATATTCAATGACTGTGTAAAAAATACAATGCTTATAAACTCTAGAATGTTGTGAGCACACAGTGAAACGGTACATGTTTTTCCTAAATGTAGTCACGTATAACGCCCAGGGATATGCATTAATTGTTCCCATTTCCCAATGATCATTGCTTTCACTAAAATTGTGTACTCCTATGCTGATAACGAGCTCCAGCATACTAGATTAGCTGACCATGTTACAATGTTAATCGCTAGAACGAGAACTTTCCTTTTCATCACACTGATTTTGATGAAAACATGAAGATGAGTATTCGCTTAAATGAGTTTGATAATTTCTAACATTGTTGCATCTTGTGTATCCCTTCATCTTCCTCATCCATAACCAGTTAAATGATATACCTAGAGTGACCTAAAAAAATTCACTTTTTTCTATCTTTCAAACGACTACACAAGTGCAAAATTAATCCGTTATTAGTTTCGGCAGGGAAGGAATGTTAGAAAAGAGGCAGCCTTTTTGTAATACTTATTTATTGCTGATTAATGATTATCAGCATCAAAACTCTGAGCAGAGAGGGGTGCACTGGGAAACCAATTGACCCTCCCATATCTTCATGCTATTCAACAAGCATTTCACTATACTGCCTGCTTATCAATCAGCATATCTCAATCTCATCAAAAATTTAAATTAGTGGGCAATTGTTAGCAGTCATCTCAGTTTTTATCACTGACGGTGTGTATGCATACAATTCAGTGCAAAGGGCATTGAAGGCCTATTTGCTGGTCTGCTGCGTGAAGCTAAAGCGAGGCACAATATATGCACCTAAAAAATCTTACAAAAGTTATTATGTGTTGAAAAGATGAGCATATTCCGACACAAAACTGCTCATTTCATATTTAATAAATGTTCAGTAAAAGGTTGTTTAGTACGAATCTGTAGCTTCTTCAGTCATCAGTTGGAGCGAAAGAGAAGGTAATCGCAGTAAATTAGGAATGGTAGCGAAATGAGTAGAAAATAATGCAATCTACCGTCAAGAAAACTAGTTTTCTCTGTTGAACATATTTTTTCCTATTTATTTCAAAATTCAGTGATATTTTCTTTTGTTTTACCAAATTCAAGAAGAAGAGTTTGATGCACGATGAGGCTTAATTATGGCTGTTCTAGTTTTGATTCACGTGTGTGTAGCAAACGTAAAGCATGTTCATTCATTGCTTCAAAAAAACTCATTTTTAGAGAGGACTCATGTTTCCTATTTAGTTCTCTTCGTTAATACCTGGAGTTATTATTTTATGCGTTGCTCGCAAAATATTAGAAATTTTTTGACACTACTTTTCTTTCTTTTATTCTTGTGATAATGACCAAGCTTTTTTCTTCATTTCTGTAATGCTTTTTTGGACAGTGTGCATGTGCATAGATATGAAAGAAGAGGTTGTGCTGTGGTGTAGTATTTCATGCCGTTTCCCTTTCTAAGTCGATTCTTCATTTTTTTGTTGCATCGAGAGAAAATTCAAAGTTGAGATGCACATATTATTATACATATGAAGTTCAAGTTCTCGTATCATTAATATAATTATAATTGTTTTGCCTGACGCTGTGAGCCGAAAGGCATGTGTGTGTAAGTACGCTTTTACAGAAAAAATTAGCTATGTTCAGAAAGCTCACGGTATTATCACACTGTCGCATCTTCACATCTCACGTCACTTTTACTTACCCTTTCTGAGGTTGAGAAAAGCAGAAACGCGAGCAGTTTTAACATTGAAAAAACTACGCAAAAGCGAGCACATGCAAGCATGATGAACATGAAGCATAAAGCTTTGTTTTGTAGTAATAAAAATAACGACAATTTCTTGCGATAATCAAATGAGATGACAATAAAAATTATGATGATGCTAGAATGTCTCTTTCAATTTTTGCATTGTTTTTTATTTTTATTTATTCTCTCTTTTTTACAGGCTCTCTGTGTTCCGGAGGCATTGTGCCGGCAGAACCATGCTCGTCAAACGAAGACTTTTGTTGATGTTCTTCTTCATTTCCATATTGCAGGTGAGAATTTGTTTATTGCAACCTGGGTAGTATAATTAGCACACGCGCTCTGATGTGTACTTCTACGGTTTGTTCGTGTTTACAACAAGACAGAAGAGCACAACAATCCGACAGTATGATTTACGATGAGACAAGGGACATGTTTAGCTCGAATGAGAGTTGCGTGCAAAAGGTTTTGTCTTGACATTGTTGGTAAATTAAAGCTTCAGAGGAGGAAGATTGTGGACTGACACATTGCATTTTGTGCGGAATGAGTGACAGCATATTTATACGATTTTGTAGGTACTTCAGTTTTCTTTCTATGTGCCAGAAATGTTTGCTTCCTTTTGTTTGTACGCATGAAACCGTAATATTTCAAGTGGATTATTTACACAAGACGATTTTTTTCTCCTCTTCTGTCCTGAGGCACGTTCATACAAACACTGACAAGGCAGCAGTGGTATGCTCGTAACTTGTTTGCCTAATAAAACAACCCTTTCTCAATCCAATATATGTGCTGAAGTTCCAATAATAGCCGGCCAAATATATATTCTAAAAAGTGCAATGGAGGGGACAAATTGAGGTCATATGCATTTTCACTTTTCCATATAAAAACATTCTCATTCCTTTCAAAGACATTGTGGCATTTTTTCCACTCAAGCACAAAATCCAGAAAACAGTCAAAATGTCATGTCTCTAAAACGCGCTGCGTATTTTGCAAATGAATGACCAAACCCTTTCCACTATTATTCAAGCTCATTAGTCTCGTCTCGTCGTATATCAGATTTTCCTGTCAGTTTGTGGTCTTGCGAAAAAAATACAATAGCTTCGAAGATACTTTTACCACGCACACATACATACACCAAATGAAAGTGACATTATGACCTTTCCACGTACAGAGCTAGTGAACTGGCTTGCCTGCAAAGATAATTCCTTATCCTTAATCAACTTCTTTGTCATATTCTCACGGAAATGGCCTTTTTTGCCTTTTATCAATTTTCACTTTCCGTAATGTGATTACGGGAACGAGAGAATACGTATGTGTGACTCAGTAAAAATGCAAACATCTCACGGACTAGCTTTTGTTTGAGAAAAGATTGGTGTTGCTGTAAATTAGGCAATTACCGTGTCGTAGTCCTTTACTTGTTCACTTAAAGTGTAGTGTTCACATCAAACACTTTTGCGCATTCTATTGTCAACCCATCCGGCTTTCCTCAAGATTGGCAGACTGTCCATCATACACGCGAATGCAGGTTTCGTGTCCATCATTTTCATTCATGATGTGAACTGCTAACAAACGATGAATGTGTGAACAGAGATCTACTTATACGAAAGATGGTTCTCTCTGTAAAAGGAAGTAAGCATGTTTGCATCGTCTGCATGAAAATGTTCGTAACCATTATCGTCGTGAAATGACTTTCTTCAACAAAGTAAGCCAGCAACGTGTCTGTCAGTCTTCTTTTGTGCGTTTGCGTTTGCCAAAAATCTATCATATCAACTAGAATTCGCAAGTCCTAATTGTTCGTCTAAAAATTCCCAATTAAAATTCATTCACGAATTAGGAAAGAGAAGTATTCTCAATACCAACCCTATATTCCGCAAGCTGCATGCAAGCGTGGACTTCACGGTAGGCGAATAAGCTTTCCTGTTTTCATAGTACGGAATTTGCGGAAATTGAAACTTCAATATGCCTTCAATTTTTCATTCATGTCTTTTTTCAATTCGTCCGGTTTCTTACAATTAATCCAATGGTCAATCTATATTTGGAAGTAATAAATAAATCACTGCAAGTGAGAAGTGAACGGAGAGAGGAGGCCGATGTGAATTGATTTTTTTCTTTAATTAAAATCATGAAAAGATACTTTAGGTTAGAAAGATATTTAGGTATGATATAATGTACGCATATAAAAGGAGTATGCTTTCTGTTTGCTAATGTCTAAAGATTTTAGTAGTTTATTAGCCATTTTAGTATTCTTGCATTCACCTTTTTACTTTCTTCAACAGTCAGTCTTCTTCAAAAAAGGGAAAATATTACCTCTTCAAAGCATATTACTTCCTTTCAAACTTAATTGTAGATTTTCAAGTCGATAGATTTTTTGGACTGATTTTCACAGAAATCAATCATTGTAGCTTTTTAATTTGGGGATAAATTTGGTCGCACGCTCTCTCCCTCTCTCCAATCTGTCATAAAATCTATTGTCCGAAGGTGACGCAAAAACGGGTTTAATGGCTCTGATTATAGTCATGCATTGAAAGCGTAGAATAATGTTATTATGAGATCACGCCGCAGATTGCGAATTTGAGAAAATTCCGACTAACTAACAACCAAACAACCCCACTCTAATTTATAAAATCATAAGCGGATACTCTCTATTAAATACGTATTATTCTTCACAGTTCACTCTAGGTAAATAAAATGGCATGTTAGTTTCATCAATAAGTTAAAGTTAAACGCAATGGCATGCGTGTCAAATGCGGAAAGAGTACCTAGTGGTGGATAGTGGATGGTCGCGTCGCTTTGTTTATGGCTTATGCGATAAAAAATGTATTACATTTTACTTTACCCTTTACAACCTGTAGACGTTTCAAAAACTAAAGGTAGGATTTTTCTGCGTACGTAAACTTAAAAAGTGGATCGACCTGTGGGTCCTGATTTTTTATCGTGATTATTACATCGAGTTTTATTCTACACCGACCGACGCATCCAAAGTCTCTCTGAAGTCACGTTTCAGGAATGCGAATTGTATGCAATATCATATTTGCCATATTTTGCGATTACTACAAGAGGGACAAGCAATTGGCACGGAAAGGCCAAACCCACACGTATTTAAAATTGCAGTTTGCCAGTTAATAAATTACACGTTGAACTTCACAATAATCATTGTTGAATAGGTGCAAAGATGAGTTGATGTGCATCTCTCTGCATACGTTTATTTGTACGTACGTGACGATTGTTTGATAGGATCTTGAAACTATGTGCAATTGACGATGATAAGGCAGGTACTTGTCGCTGTAGTTTAGTACCTGTTCATGTCATATTTACTCCGGTGCCGCAAAGAATTAGCAAGGATGACCTATGTCAATCTGCCTAAAAATTTAAATGCAAAATAATTGTCACTTATTATGCATCATTGTAAAAAAAACCTACTTATAAATTGCAGTGTACTACGATTGACAATGGAATAATAATTTCGAATTTTCTTGTCTTGCCTTTTTCGGGTGCAGTTTTCGGAGAATGAATTTATAGGAATGCATGTCAGCACATGCATACGCTTGTGTAGGCAATAGGGATCAATGCTTTGTCGACAAAATGTTAAATTAGCAGAAAGAATGTGAGTTTTGAAACGACAAAGCCTTTTTAAAAAACTCGTAAAAATGCTTGTTTCAAACATAATTATTTAAAGCATGAATGTCATGTGTATTTATATATTTGTACGACAGGGGTGAAAACACTCGAGCCGTTTTTATTTATTTTTATTGTTCAAGAGTCACTATTTATAAACTATATTGCGGTGATCAACTCGTCATTCACAATAAAGGTGGGCATTGTGCTCTTTGCATATGCATCAGCTCATTTTGTTGAACACTATATTTGCCTACAGGGATAAAAAAATGAAAATGCCAGATAAGAATACAAATTTCAAGCGATCCTATATGCATCATGGACTCGAGGCACTTTCAGTCATCGTTGTCATCATCAAAACGCTTACTTTCTTGACTGGTGGTGCATTGTATCATCGTTAGTCGAGTTGAGTCTAGCCCTTTTTTCATTATGCATCACAACCATTTTATTCTTTCCGGACGTACAAAGATCAAGCACTTGATAATATGCAACGCTTCAAAGAAAAGAAAGATGATAAACAACTCATAAAAAAAGAAATGTAATGCTGTCTCTTATTTAGAATGCCTATTTGAAACGCATTCATTTTCCTTAAGTAGTAATATGGAATGCAAGAGTGAAATGAGTTAAACCTCAAGGATGTATTTCTTCTGCGTTCAGTCACTTCATCCATGGTGCTTTCGCTTGATATGTAAAAGTAAATACATTCTTCAATACAAATGTTCTTGTGTACATTTTTTCTGAACACCACCTCATTTTCCCATGATTTGTTTTTGTTAGGGAAAAATATGTGGTGATGGTGGTGGTAGTAGTAGTTTGGCAGCAGCAGACTGTTGATGATACTTCATACCTGAAGAAAAATGAAGGCACCTGTTTCTCCTAAGTCGGTGGGTTTTATTTGTGTTTCGTATCGTCGTCATCAGAATATATGAGAGATGCAGACAGTGTAAGTTGAAGCTTTTGTAGAGGTGCATGTAATCAGCTTCTTCTCTCGTATACCAGTTTGTTGGCTTTATAGAGAGTATATACGAAGACGAAGAAGGATGTAAGATGCATAATTGACAAAGACTGGGTTACCAATGACAAGGTGAAGGGGAATGTAGGTCATCAGCTTATGCATTTTGTTCAGGGCATTTGTATATATTATTGTGTATGCAAAGCATTTCATTTGAAGAAAAAAGTGTGCAAGCTGGCTGGCTTTCAACTAACAAAATCTCTATCCTTTATGCTGACATCTATAAACATCCTACCTTTCTGAATCCATAATACTTTTAACAAGTGAACGTATAATACAAAAAATACAATCTCGGACTTGGCTAGAGCCAAGTACATTTCGGAGTCAAAAACCAAGCCCTCCGTTTCAAATAGACGAAATTACATGAAACTCGGCTCTGAATGAGTATAGAAAAGTTGTGATGGGCTTGCTTCGAAAAAAGGGAGAAGTTTCAATGAAAATATATTTGTACTTTTGTCAGATCTCTCTTTCTTTTCGTCATCCTAAATGACGAATAATAATTTCCTTACGGAAGTGCATCATTGTCTTGGTATGCACAGGTGCGTAGGGCCATCATCAAATAAAACTTGTGTGCTTTTTGATTGCTTCAGTTCTCACTGAGAACACATACTGACAATATTCGTTGCCACCCTGCGTGCGTATGTTACATTAATGTTAAAGTGTATCCAGATTAGATTATCAAGAGAGATGCGAGTAGGTGAAGATGAAGGGTGAGCCCCTAAATGAGCTCATACTTTAAATAACTTGGTTCTAGCTGTGCGCAAAATCCCTAAACTAGAAATTGCATGCAGAGCATGTCTACAAAAATTTCATGCTCCTTCATTATCATCCGATTTTGCATGTCTGAATATCATAAGGCATTTTCGTGGTTTTGGATCTTTAATCAAGATTGTTGGTAATTTGGACTTATGACTGTGCATATCTTAGACATTTTCAACATACACGTAATATGGTAATGCAGAAAATGAATTGATATGGGGTTCTACGATAAGCACTGGCGTAAGTAGACTTTTTAAGCACTTAAACGCATCTGCCCCTTCGATCTGCTGTTGCAGTATGTGAGAGAATTGATGTGTAAAATGATTCAAGGGAAAAGATTATTTTTGAAGGAGCTATTCCATAATCCAACATCAAATCTAGTGCATGGAAGGTATAGCATTCCCATTTTTTAAATGTTCATACACAAGCATAATAAACAGGTTGTAAATTTGAATATAAGTTGTATAGAGAGTTGTATGAGATCACTTCTCTGTAAAATATTATGGCCATGAGTGTGTTATGTTGCGTGAAGAACTTGCTCGAAAATCCTATTGGGTGTATGGAAATCTCAAAAATATTCTTACAACCCTTGCCTTTAAGGCCAAAGTAAAACGTCCCCTTAAGTCCACGAATAATGCACCCAAGCGCATTCATGTTGTCTGTGAAATGAAGTGCGCTTGAATTACATTGTTGCATTGGAATGCGAGCAGTGAAAACCTAAAAAGTGGTGTGCAGTTGCAGTGAAAGGCATTTCAAGCTCGATGCACTCATTCTTGTAAGAGTGCATCATATTCTTACAACGTCACAGCTATGAATTAGACCAAGTATTGATATGTTGTTGTTGAAATAGTTTTGACAAAATATTCTTTAAAAGGTGTGGAATCAGATTCGCCCTGTAACTCGTTTGCATTGATGCTCTTTCTGAGTTTTAGTCATACGCTCAGGGTAGATGAAATCATATATGAACCACGCAACCAAATAATACGACAATACATGTGAAATGTGAATAGTCAAGAAAGAAGCCCTAAAAAGTAGAGACATACTGTTCTGAGAAAGATGTAAAGAAGCGTACAGAATACAATGAAAAGATGAATTCAGGTCTTCACAAAACTGGAATTTCTCTTGACTTTCAAGCTGCTACCATCTTGAATGCTCGTCTATTTACATAAAGTATGAATGAATTATGGTGATCCCGTTAGATTTTGGTAACCCCACCACACACACACACACACACACACACAATGCGTGTAGTAGGCTTTAAGCTTCAAGTTGAGGTGCTGCTACCCAAAACCTCCTTTAGGTCATTATGTTATTATATAAGTACACTCTCATAATGTAATGTGGAGTGAAACTGTAGAAGGGTTTACCTTTTTCGTATATACATTCATTACGAATACAGGAGTGACACTTGCTACACGAGGGGGAGAGGCTTAAACTTGCCGAACAAGTAGCAAGTGAAGAATTTTTCTCGCTTGTTGTATCATAAACGTCATATTTGCCTTACAAAGCACTTAGAGCATCATTCATTTTAATATTATTGGTTCCCAACCTACTTTTAAAGTTTCACCTTTGAGACCTATAAGTTTTAAAATAACAATAGTAGAAAAAAAGTTCCAGTGCTTTTCTGCGTGCTCACAAAAATGGGGCTTGTTTAAGCATACGGGTCACGGAATCTATAATGTATCAACTTTTTAAACTTCAGAAGTTCAGAGGATTTGAAGGTTACGATATGAGAATGCTTAATATTTTTAACACCAAAGTCAAAGTATCATTCATGGCCGGCTTTCATTGAAATTAGAAATTACATTCAGAGAAACTAGAAGCGCTACTGGATTAATTCGTATTATTCAGACGCACTCGTGGATTTCCATTTTCTCAATTTGAAATGATTGTAAAAGGTACATTTAGTCAGAATTAATAACAAGTGCAAGTATAGTCAACCATGTCACTGACGACCAGTTAGTAGTTCGCGGAAGAAAGACGTTAAAATCACCTCTCTCTCTCTTGTCATAATATATCACTGAGGACTAAACATTTGTCTCAAGGTGCACCGTGTCAAATCATTTTTACACGATCTGATTATGGTCTAAAAATCCCGGCGACTTATTTAGCACACGCTCGTCTCTCTCCCTTCGGCAAGTCCAACAATGAATTTCAACAAATTGCAACTGTTCCTGTTTTTCTATATTTGGCTTGCCAAAAGATGAAGCTTCATTTTTCTAATCCATTATTATTTTATTTTTACAATAACTCGTCAAATTGAGTTTATTTTTTATACGACAGTTGAAGAGCATCAGAACACCCAGGAGCGAGGAGACAAAATGTATCAACGACGAGAAGAACAAGTACACACATATATATCCCATCACTAAAAATCTTGCACCAAGATTAAGATATAATCATAAAGTTGCATATCATCGTACGTGTTTCATTCAGCTAATTTCTAGTCTGCTCTTCAACAGCATTTCTCCTCCGTCCGTCCCTTGTTCTCAAACAGCTAATAATATCCCATTCTCGGGTGTATAGGGAACACAAAAAGTGTGCAAAATGTGAATGAAAGCCAGTGGACATATATATGTGTGATTAGTTGTGTATTATTGGATTTGCCATATAAATGAACATGCTCAAGGTACGGGAGTTCTTTCATCTATTTGAATAGGATTGGACTCGGTCTTTTGTGGCGGATTTGGCACAGTTTGCTTTAGCTTGTTTGCCATTGTTGCACCTCTTTTTTCCTCCTAGTCTCATTTCAGCTCATTGAAACGTAAATAAAAGGAATATATGACAGCGTCTTTTGCTTCTTCATCGGCTTCATTCCGAATGCTCATTCATTCATTCGGACGAGAGCGTGTGCGTGTGTGTATTCGTCTGGCAACACTAGCCATGGGCTTGCTCAACATTTCTCGGAATTCTTTCATGATTTGAACATTATTGTGTTTCTGTCCATCCATATGCTACCCTTCCTTGTCTGAACCGAAATAGAATAAAAAATATATTATTTAATGGGCAATGATATGCTCATGTAGTTTACAGACGGAAAATGACTTCCCCAACAACTTCAGTCTCTTTTTGACAAGTTAAAAATAATCGACCATTTTTGGTGTTTGTCATATATGATGCCAACAGTCATGAAAAAGAAGGTCTGTGCCGATGTACGTGAGCTATATTTTGCTCATGTAGCTGGTTTAGTTGGTCGAGTAAAATTAGAGAGAATAAAATGTATGACAACTGCATCATGGCTGACATTCAAGATTTAGGAGTTGGGTGACAGTGACAATAACAGTAATTGCGTTTAATCACTATCTGATCATAATGCTACAGATATTTAAACATGCATGGGGATGAAGGGGAAATCCCAATTCCGAACTGGCATTACGGCTTTCCCTCTATTGACGATAATAATAGTAATAATTTACATTTCACTCGGATCCTATTTAAATATTTGAAATTCAAGGCACATCATCAGCGCGGATTAAGAAAGTGTTATAGATTTTCGTTGAAAATATATCTCATTGCGGGTTTAGCCCTAATTTATATATTATCTTCAATCTGCCCGTGTAATCAAACGAGGTGAATGAATGAATATCTCTTCTCGGCATGATTTGCTACCTGTACGAGTTCTGAATTCTGAACGGACATTATATTTTTAATTCCGCTCGCAACAGGGAAATGGAATCGTTCTCTTGTCTCCGTATTATTTTAAATTGGGCAAAATAAAATTTGTGTTGTGAAGTGATGCATTGACGTAGTCACACAATGGGACAATACATTCCTCGAGGATAGTAAATTAGATCCTGCTCATTGAACAATGAGTGAAAACAAAAGAATGAAAATGTACGGATGTAGATATGCGTGCTGTTGTAGAGATGACGGATGTTATGAATTGTAAAAAGTTAATCGTGTTGCTGCGAATTTGGTGTGTTGCGTGAAGATATTAATGGCGAGAGGAAGAAGATATTTAGATGATTTACAATTGATATATATCATGAATGAGCACTGTCCAGTACATAGCTTGTGGTGTCTATCATAGTCGTGTCACAACGTTTTTACCACAGTAGACTTTCTCTATCATAATTTGAACATCGACTCCCTTTGAACTGAATTAATGACATTGGTGCAGTTTTTTATATGATAAAGGTACATGCTTTTCGTAAGGATTGAAGCATGTAAATGTAACAATGCGATAAATTGGGGTGCATTTTTAATCTTAATCATCATCATCCCTCCTTAGAAAAATGTAACTATATCTGTGCCAACTTTTATGCATTTTATTGTATCCGAGCTATATTGAAAATGATACGGCCTGTCCACCTTAGAGAGAGAGAGAGAGAGAGAGAGTATGGAATACGATTTCACAAGCATATAGATAGTCTGACGCAGAAATAACTGAAACTGTTTTGACCACAGGGATGATTAATGAGCCCGCAATGATAATAATGACAGTTTCGGCTACAATGGGAAAACGTGGTGGGTGACATAGTTTTTGGGCCTTTATGTTTCGTTGTAGGACATGATTTCAATTCGGAAATTATATACGGTAATAATGAATAAGAGTTGCAACTTGCAACAATCGTAGAAATATATGGCGCTCAATGATAGTATAAATCTTAGACCACACAAGTATATCTAACTTCTAAAACGAGTTAAGTTTTAGCTGAGTTCGGAGTTTTGTCGGAAAATGCTCATTATAAAAAATGTATGTCTTTTTGCAGATCTCACGCTGTAATAATGGAGAACCGATGGGTGGGGATGGTGCGCGAGCTGTCAGTAGTGAAGCGTTCGAGAAGAGGCAAGGAATGACCATGGAAGACATTCCGGACCAACTTGCAATGGAGTCACAAATCCATGACCAAATAGCTGTTGAGTCGGCCCCCAGAGATCAAATGGCGGTTGAGTCCTTTCCAAATGTTGTGCCAATACCTGTTGCAATGCCTGGTGCTCCAAATCAGGTCATTCTCCCGGTGCCACCAGGTTTCAATCCATCCCAAGCACCTCCACCTCACCATGGGCATGGCCCGATTGCAATGAGGCTTCCTCCTCCACAAGGTGATTATCATGAGACTTTATAAACTCGTAATATATCTATTTTAGATAATGAGGCATTGATAAACTTAACGATATTTTTGGTTGTGATTAGGGCACAATGGGCAATTCACTCAGCACCACCAGACTCATTTGCCTCCACCACCTAACTTTCAACATGGGATGAGATTCCCACACCCACAAGCTCTTCAACAAGGGCCACCTCCCCATTTCCATCAAGGTCCTCCACCTCATCACTTCCAACAGCAGCAGCAACAACATCTGCAACAGCAGCAACATCAACAACAGCAGCAGCATCAACAACAGCAACAACAGCAAAACCAACCGTCATCCCGAGAACAGCAATTTCTACAGCACCTGCAACAAGTGATACCAACTTCAGCAGGAGAAGTACTTGTCCAGAAAGCACAAGATGTTAGTCCTGGACAGGAATTGCCAAACCCAGCGATCAATGCAGCGCCCAGTCAGCAGCAACCTCAATTTATGCATGTCATGAATCAAGGAGGAGCATCTGCAGAAAGACACAATCAGCATCCTGACGGTCTTGTACCCCCTCCTCCCCCACCACCTCATCATCACGGACGATTCCACAGTCAGGAAAGGGATCGTATTCCTCCGCCAAAGCAGAATTATCATTCCGGTGAAATCACGAAGAACATTCTCCGCGAATTGTTTGAAAGAAAGCCAAACTTTAGCAAGGAGAGAGGTAACGGTGGATTTTTCGGTCCACCACCACCACCCCCAGGACCAGGCCATCCCAAAGTAATGAACAGACCTCCACCTGCGCGTCCACCACCAAGGCCAGCTCCTGGTGGAGGCGGACTTTTCACCCATGGAAAAGAAGCTGCATTAGCTACAAATGATTTACATGCTGAGGGTGGAGAAATCGGACCTCTTGTCCAATATGGAGCTCCTGAAAACGGTGGCGGGGCCGGAGCCGGCGGAGCATGGCCTAACGGACCTGATGTAGATATGCCAAAAATTGTTTCACTTGAGGTGAAATGTGAAAGAAGCGTTATGCGAGTGTTCGTAGCTTTCGATAAGCCATTCTTCGGAGTTATTTTCTCGAAGGTTTGTTGAGTGGTCTGAAGCTCATTTAAAATTACTGAATACGTGGAAATTTCTTTACTTCCTTTAATACTCGGTAAACATATTTTTCTATTTTTTCTTTTTAGGGACATTACCACAATGTACACTGTATTCATTTACCTGCTGGACTCGGACATACGTCGGCTAACTTCGATGTTGGTATTGACGCTTGTGGAACTCAAGGAAACAGTGAAAACGGACTTTACGGATATGGTGTGCAGTCCGGTTCTGGATCCTACTTTGAAAACACCGTTGTCATTCAGTACGATCCTCAAGTTCAGGAAGTTTGGGATCAAGCACGAAAACTCAGATGCACGTGGCATGACCAGTACGAAAAATCCGTGACTTTCCGACCATTCCCCGTCGATGCACTGGACGTGGTGAGGGCTGACTTCGCAGGTTCGCATTTAGTTTAGATTAATTAACCAGATTAATTTAGATTTATGATTTTAAAAAATTATTTAATATTTTTAAGGTAGGTTAATTATAAAAATGTATTTATTTATAGGTGACAACGTTGGCTGCTGGATGCAAATCCAAGTAATTTAACATGACATTTCTGCATTTGTCCCCTATTTAAAATCGTTTGGACTACGTTCAGTAATAATGTCGAAAATTTCATATAATTTCAGGTTGGAAAGGGACCTTGGGCGTCTGAAGTCTCTGGACTTGTCAAGATTGGTCAAACAATGACAATGGTATTGGCAATCAAAGATGACGACAACAAGTTTGACATGATGGTTCGCAACTGCTTGGCGCATGACGGAAATCGCGCTCCCATCCAATTGGTTGATCAATGGGGATGCATTACGCGACCCAAACTCATGTCCCGCTTCACAAAGATCAAGAATTTCGGAGCATCAGCAACAGTCCTCTCATATGCCCACTTCCAAGCATTCAAGTTCCCAGACAGCATGGAAGTCCACTTCCAATGTACCATTCAAATCTGTCGTCACCAATGCCCTGAGCAATGTTCTCAACCCGGTGGTCCTGGAGGATATGTTGGAAAGTCTGGTCTGCCATCAGACAGAGAGGACTCAGCGAGGAGAAGACGGCGAGCGGCGACATTCAATGAAACATCCACTAGTCGCGATGATCTTATCGATGATGATTCAGAGGTCTACGAGTATTCCACAACGTTCAAGGCTGAGCTGAACGAAGACATTGGCCTCAACCGTGTCATAACTGTAGTTACCCCAGATGACCTCGATTCCGTTTCAAGGGGGTCAGGCCCTGATGAAGCAGTTCCGGTGATTGAGTCTGCCTCATCTGATATTGTTTGCATGTCTACGATAGGATTTGCTTCAATGCTGGTCTTGCTCATTGGTCTCCTCCTGGTGGCATGTGTTGTCTCGGCCGTCATTGTGCTGAGACGCCCGCTAAGCATTCAGAGAGCAAGAAAGACATTTTAAAGTAATAGCAATGTAAGCAGGCGCCGCACCAGTGATAAGCGATCCTGACAGCTATATATACAAGAAGGAAATATATATAGTCGAAATATGTCAACGTGCTTTAAAAATGAGGTGGTTTTGTACTGAGAAATTTTGGAACCATTTCATTCTTATTTAATTTATTAACTTCTGTCAGTGCGTCAAACCACAGAAACGGTTATTCAAAAATTCAGTGGAATGACCAATTTAATGCAATACTTGACCTTGAAAACGTAGTATCATCGTATAATTATTAACGATCTTACAATAATTTTATTGAAATAGCAAATATCCACCATATCTGCAGACAATACAAAAATCACGTCACATCCATATACATCCACTTCTTGACGTTCGAAAAAATCTTCTGCGCACAATAATTCTGGTTCTGAAAGAGGGACGGAGTTGATACGACCAGTGGCCAAATTTACACACATTTATTTTACATAGATATTATTTTGACAAATAATTATGTCCAAATTATACAATTATTGTATGAAGAGCAACGAGCAAATAAGTATTTTTATACGTTGATACTTTTTAATTTCCGCTTTTCTTTCTTTTTTCAAAGAAAGCATTTTTGTAAAGTATGTAATTCCTTTTACGCCCCTGTAAAATCTGTTTGTCTAAGATTTTATGCAGTACATAAAAAATGTACATACATAATAATTCAAAAAATATATGAACCATAGAG
The DNA here is from genome assembly GCA_034687055.1 of Heteromurus nitidus. Classification (NCBI taxonomy): domain Eukaryota; kingdom Metazoa; phylum Arthropoda; class Collembola; order Entomobryomorpha; family Entomobryidae; genus Heteromurus; species Heteromurus nitidus. The sequence goes on along the minus strand of JAQFZW010000146.1, from coordinate 68 downwards.
AAACTATCAGAATAGAGACTCAAAGCTCCTGATTTTTTGTGACCACTCAGGCATTATTGACGACGAAC